>JAHHFK020005941.1:0-42715 GCA_024533555.2 Aedes koreicus | reverse complement strand
TATAAGTTGATGGAAAAACGTCAAAAAGCTTCACACAGAACGCACAGAAACAACAAGAGAATGGCAAGGTGTATTAAATAAGAAAATGTATGAGAGTGTAGTTGAGTTCCAGCCAAATCCTTCCTCGGAAAGATTGTTTTTATATGCCTCCCTCCCTTCCGATGCAAATCCGTGCATGGCCATTTATCCAACTTACTCAACCAAAGGATTAGACAGATCGAATAATACAAACGCACAAATGCCGCACGACTGGATCTCTCTGTTTGTACAGCAATCCACCACATACCAATGTCCCACATCCAGTCTCCGACCATTCTGATTTCTTAATACTACTTTATACTACCGTATGTCCAAGTAGAGGCATGCTATTTAAAATGCAATACTTAGGTGAATGTTTGCTCCCGTATCCAATTGCAGAAATGTGCGCAGGCAATCATCTGCACATTATCACGGTCCAAAGCAGAAATTTTTTCTCAACATCTGCAGAACCTAATTTCTTCGTAAGTACCAACGCACGCACACACACACCACTGATACACACACACACACACACACACACACACACACACACACACACACACACACACACACACACACACACACACACCGCATGTATGGCGCAGCCAAACGAGCAGAAAAACATGGCGGATAAAATCTTTTTCATGTTTTACCGTCCCTAGCTCACAAAAAACAATCTCAAATCGCGACTGTACCCTTTATTTCGAGTTCAGCACAAAATCTTCTGGAAAACTACGCACTTCCTCCAGCTTAAATTCGCTCGCCTGCTTGGCAACGTCCGAAGCCGTAAACGACACGCTCGATCGCACTTGCGACAAAACACGTCCGTACGCGTTAAGCGCTAGAACTCCACTCATATTTTATCACAAATCACACAAAAAATTAAGCTAAATTTGAACCTCTGAATCAGATGATGGCAACCTACAATTTACAAAGCGATGAAATCGACTTTACAATTACAAAATCCAAAATGAAGCAATACTTCAATGCTATACGCTAAAGAAAACACGCTATATGAGTATTGTAAACCAGGCGCTGCTTAGTCTAACGTTGTGTATAACCTTATTGTCGCCACTTTTACACATCTGCAAGAACGAGAAAGATGGTAACCTTCACGATCTTGTTAAAGGTTACTTTGCGATGGAGAATCTAGGAGTATCTGTGACGTGTGGGCCAGAAGCAGAAGATGATCGAAGAGCGAAGGAGATTTTACGACGAACAACAGTGAAGCATGCTGACGGTCATTATGAAACTGGACTATTGTGGCGCTATGATGTAATGGAGCTACCACCCAGCTACGGTATGGCAGAGCGACGGCTAATTTGTCTCGAGCGAAAATTACGAAAACACCCTGTACCTTGTGATCAAAAAGTTCCGGTAATTTTCAATTTAAAAAGGCCGCCTTTTTTTTCGGTAAAATCTTTTTAGTGTAAGATGGCAACACTAGTTCTGATATTCTGTCAAAGTGTGAGAGCAAATTATCCATTAGTTTTGTTTTGACAACTGCTTTTGTTAGTCGAAAAATAGACGCTCGGCGATTTTTACCATGGATAAAAAATTGGAACAACGCGTTTGTGTGAAATTTTGTGTTGCAAACGGATTTTCTGCAGCGGAAACGCTCAGAATGTTGCAAAAAGCCTTTGGTGAGGACTCTATGTCACAAAATCGTACATTTGTTTGGCACAAAGACTTTAAAGAAGGCCGTGAAAGCGTGAGTGACATGCCGCGTTCTGGACGACCATCGACCTCAACTACCGATGAAAACATCGCTTCCGTGAAGAATTTAGTTATGGAAAACCGCTCAATTAGCATTCGGGAGATAGCTGCACTTAATTGTATCGCAGCGGAAGTGTGTTGGATTTCCTGAACCACGTACGAATTCACCGAAACCTGAGTGTTTACAAGTGCCCGGTCGAAAAATGTGAACTCGTTTTCAAATCGCACAGATCTTTTAGAAACCATCTAAAAAAAGAGCCATTTGACTGCTCTTTGTAGTCATTTACGGAATTGTGCTCTGTCTATATGTAAATTCTATATTATATCTATATTATTTTATATTATTTTATATTATATCTATATTTTCACAAATTCGACCTCACACAGATAAAAAAAACCCAAGTGCTAATGTGGATGCAATGGATCATCACACATCGAATTTAATCGAGGAAACGCTTACCAGAAACATACCCATCAAGGAGAGAAAGCGAGAGCTAAGAGGCATTGGGGATGCTGAAGACGATGATTCGGTTTACGTTTTGGAGTTCGCAGTAGAAAGTAGAAAACTATAACGCACACACTACCAAAATGTCATGTAAATTTCTGTCCCCTGAGACCGACACATGCAAGCGTCCTTTAGCACATAAGAATGAGTTGAAAGAGATGAGAAAAATAAAATTCAATCAAACACATCTTTTGTCGAATTGCTTATTTGTCAGTTTCAGGAGACATAATTTTACACGAAATCTTTGTTTACATTCCCCGACTTTTTACAAGCAGGAATTACGTCTCGTGTAAAATTTATAATTTCTAAGTGTGCAGTAGAAAACTATTGAACACAAATTCTTGTAGAAAACTTCGCATTAGGCCAATAAATTGTATTACTATCAATAATTTGTTCATTTTATTTCGAAGCAAAAAACAAACAGATAAGTAATCTGCATTTTCGAATCCCAACAAATTAGACCGGTATATTAAAGAAGATTTTAAGTTTACAGCGCTTATTTATAAAGTACGAGTAAATTTACAGCTCACATTTTTCTGTGCTGTAAATTTAAAATCACACTTAAATTTCTATTGGATATGACGGAGGTAAATTTGTTACATCTAAGTCGTCATAAATTTACATGTTTTGTTCGAACTGTGTATAGAGATAGATACCATTGTTGGTTGCAGACACATAAGTCAGAGAGTGGATCCTGCTCTACGATTGAATCTATTTAGATAGATATCTGTCTGTAATTAATTACTACTGTATGAGGGTCCAAAAAGGGTTGAAGGGAATTTCGTAAGCAGAGACACTTACGCGTAATCCGCGGGATAATGAGAATCTCCTTCCAATGCTTGAATCCTACAACCTAATGTCAAAACAAGCCATCAAACGTGAGGACTTCCCAATGAGTGGGTAGAAGAGTTCGCCATCAATTCACGAATTGTTAATGACAGGGAGTTGGCAATTCCACTCTCCCCCATCCAAATCGCTCAATCCGGTGCTCTGATGGTCCCTTCCCAACCCTTGTTATTTGATGTATAATATAGTGATGTTCATATAATAATGTAGAGTATTTTTCTTTATAATAATAATCTTACCTTCCCTGGTCTACCTGGTTGCAAATAATATAATATGATGAAATAACTGAAACAATGATAGACATATGACAATTATATGCTGCTTGGTGCCTCATTACAGCTCAATCATTGGTAGTTGAATGTAACTCCGGAATGTGAAACCTTTTTTGCCAAACCATTTCGTAATTTAATGAAGTATAAACATGCATTATGGCATTTAAGTTTATACTAAATAATAAAAATATGTACGTATTTATAACATATGGGTCATAATCAGCAGAATTGAAAAGCATTTATTAATTTTAAGAATATCCAATGATCTAATTTAATAGAAAAGAACCTTCAGCTACAATGACAAAAAAATAGCTTTACTATCTGGAACAAACTTCCTTGTACCCTTGAAGCAGATAAAATTTAATTATTATTATTATATTTTTTAATAATAATTTCAATATGTTTTTAATAATATACAATGATGAAAATAATACGGTGTTGCAATAAAATACTAAATAATGTATATATAATTATAAAATGCAGCCATTTGCCTCTTCGGCGGTGGTGTTAGTTGCTTTAAACTCTGAAATAACGGAAATTTTCAATGTGATATAATGAAACATAGTTGATCTCCTGGCAGACGTTTTGCTAGGAGAATGTAAGCAAACAATAAGGCGAAATAAATTCCCTATGAATATGATTATTGCCTAAAAACGGAAGCTTAATAAATCTGAAATAAAAGAACTAAAAATAAAAACAAGAGGAAATTTGATTTATCCGCTAATTTTTGTTTCCCACTGGGCCCATAAATGATTCTTTATGCCTGTCTAATAGAAGATGTAGGATCAATGTTAGGTTTTGTACTTTAAATTGTCTTATGATGAAGAAGGGAAAAAATTGTATTAAAAACCATCGTATCTTTTCATATACCTAGCGTGAGTTAGGTTGCGAAGCTGGCAATAGCATTAAAAATAGTGTGAAGGTTTAGTGATAATATAAAATTATAATAACCATTATACTTGTTATGTCTGCAGATTGTGGTTCTGCTACAATTGTAAACGGACTTGCATTATCATAGCCACGAGGGATAAAATAATCTTAAATTATTATACCTGAAATTAGCACTGAAATTATTATTATCTGAAATTAGCACCGTACGGCCCATTAAGAATACTTCCATTTTTCGTGGCAGGGTAAGATTTCAGCATACTACCTTACCGGGTCGCGCTGCCGATGCCAGGACAGACCGCACCTCCTTGGTGCGCACCTCCTCAATCTAGCTGAAGTCAGAAGGACAGCAGTGCCCAGGCTGCACTACCAGCTAAGTACGCAACCCTTAGCTGGCGGTCTTTGTCATCTCTTGACCCGTGGAAGCATGAGGTAGGAACTTGTGAGGACCAGGGCTACATTGCGGGGACGCACGCTTCCTGCCCATTGTCGACTCACCATTTTGCAGCCCAAAAATAACATAGGTTATAAGTGAGTAAAAACTAACAACACACTTGCACATCATCAAGGTAAGAACTTTATAATTAAATTTTCTAAATTGCAAAATAATACAAATAATTGAGACTCACTACGCACTATATTATGCGATGGGTGAACTTATATGACACTAAAAGACTAGGAGTTGGTTTCAGACAAATATAACAGACACAATGAAAGGATAGGAAGAACAAAATTGAATGATGTAGAACACACGAGAATAATAAGACAAACATAAATGAATCAGCAGAGGTAAGACCACACAACAAAAAAGAAAGAAAAATAAAAAACATTTACTTCACCCCCCCTCCCCCAAAAAATAAGATATTTACCAACCACAACTCTCTTTTTCCACCCAAAAAATAAAAAAATACACACCACAAAAAAAAAAAAACAAACAAAAAATATAAAATTATTGTACCCCAAACAAAAAACAAAAAAAAACAAAAAAAAAAAACACAAAAAACTCAAACGGCTCCTCCCCTTCACTCCCCCCCTCCCTACAAACAAACACCCAACTCTCCCCCCACACAAAAAAAAAAAAAAAAAAAGAAAAAAAAAAGAACAAAATAATATTGCACACAATATACACCACCCAAATTTATATAATAAACTTAAAGGAACTTTCTTCCCCCCCCCACAAAAAAACGAAATCACCGTTAAGTGATCGCAGCAAACATTTTGCCAACCATCAGACGCAAGTGGTATTAGGCGTTAATCGAAGAGTAGACAATACCGCCACATAAATACAACGCGCCACTACTGCCCTTGTCAGCAATAGAGAACCGGCGGCACATGTTGTTATACCTTTCTTACAAAACCTACCTTCGATTCCAATATTGGCTTGACTGATCATCTTTTAGAAGGGTAATAATTTTAATATTTAAATGCTCTCCAGACAAGGTCCAGCAGTGGTCTGAAGATGTACATCACTGACACATTACAGTCAATATCTAGACTGAAAACCTATTCATTTGAAGCATTGGCCCATTGCAATGTTATTCTATATGATGAATTGCAAAATAACAAAAAATGAATGCCTTCAATCACGTGCATTCATTAAATTCCATAAAAAAAAACCCACGATGGAGCTGAGCAAAAATTTGCACAATCAACATTATTGCTGACAGGTGTGTTCATTTTCAGTCAGAGGTTCATTGAAATGGTAGGTCATGAATATTAAGCGTAAAAACAAAATTAAAATCGATGCATACGAGGGTAATCGAAACCAAGATAATGACAACGGTCATCGCTGGCCACTCGCTGTAGGAAATCATGGTTACACTATCTGAAGGATCAAGGGTGAAGCCTTTTCCCCCTTTTCATTTCAAATTAATCAATTTTAAACAGACAGCATGATTAATAATTGCTGATAATGGACATAATTGATAGGGTAATTTACTGCCACCGGGCAGAAAAAGCACAGCACCATTTGTGCTTTCGTTTTTGCTGAGAAATAACTCCATCGTCGAGGCGAAAGGTGACAGTAATATTCCTCGCTGAGCTTTGACTGCGAACTGACTGCATGCCTGGTGGTTTTTGCTTTCCTCTTTGGGGAGGGAATATCTGTCCACCCAGGTCGACACATGCCAATTAGTGATGTGTTCTAATTAGACCGGAACGACGACGATAGACCGTTTGATAGATGGTGTTTAGAGAGAGCTCAAGCTGATTGTCGCAACAGCAGGAGTTACACATCAGACACAGCAATCTCCACACAAACTAATGGCAGCCGCTGTCAATTGACGATTGTGGCAATTATCGTTACTGAGTTGAGGATATTACGAATTGTTTTTTTTTTTGCTTTGAGATGGCATGTTGTGACCAATAATGATGGTTTATTGATTTTTCTGGGAAGCAATTATTGGAACAAAGATATTAAAGAAATGAGTGAAAAGATAACCATCCGTTCTTGGAATGACCTTGAGTTGTCTTTTCTCCGCCCAAAGATAGATCATTGAAAAGTTTTGACATTTCGGAAGGTGGTGTCTAGATACGTAAAGAGAGATTTGATAAACTGCATGTGGGAGTGCCGAACTTTGAAATAGCAAATAAGATTGCTGACCACGAAGTTCTAAGTATTGATTATTAAATTTAGGTGCTCTGGCGAGATGTAGAGATAAACGGTGTTGTCTCCAATGCGAGTCTGACTGTCGAGGGCTTAAAATGAGTTTCAGGTTATTTTAAGAACTCAAAAGTTGCTCGTGAGCTTGTAACAGTTTTGGATGTAAGTTTTGTGGTTGACATTCAGCGTCGTTGCAAGACGATGAAAAAGTGTAACCTTCGCGGATTCTGTTCTTCTAAACTTTGTAAAATAAGATGAGGGTATGTATTTGTATCAACTGCAAAAGGCTGGGACATTCGGCCAATCATTGCGACATCAAAATTCGTTGCAGCAAGTTTGGTGAACACCACACTGAGGATTTTTGCACACAATCTGTGCAGTAGTGTATTTATTGCGATCAGAAATCTCACCCTCTGCAGGAGTGCCAAAGGAACAAAAGCCAATCCGATAAAGTACAGCGTTCCATCACTGGACGCTACAGGCAGACTTATGCAGAAATGCTGTAGTCTGCTACAGACGTGCTTGATGAAAATCAGTTTTTGAATTTGTCTGCTGAAAAATCGGACCCTGACTCATCTGGGGAAGGTAGCTCGTCAAAACTTCCGGTCCGCCTCAAGGCATTTTGCTATGAGCTACCAGGTGGGTCTCCACCGATTGCCTGTCGATATGCCAAATTTGGAAGACGTCTGCATTGAGCTATCTCAAATTTTAATAATCTGTCTACTATATCACAAATCATTGCGATTGTTTGAGCGGATTGGAGATAATGAAATCATTGGGTGTAGGACCAAGAATCCCCCGGATGGTGCTAAATCGATGAGCTTGGACAACAATTGAAGCAGGGTTGCCAGAAGGCGCGAAATGCATCTAAGGACTCTTATTTTGGATGGAGTAGTGTGGATAGTTCTTTATATTGTATTATTAGACTTTTATTTAACATAAAACTAAATTTTTTATTCTGTAAATTTTAAATTTCAATCTCAATTTCAGGGAGCAAGATAAGGCGCTATAACCTTGGCAAATTATTGCCAGACTTTGGTTCAAATGCCAAAAGTCCACCCACAGGCAAAAGGAGCATAAACTAATCTTTCTTGCATCTTTGCTCTCAACGATAAAATACAAATTATCACATTATATAACTCTTTATGGACGTTTTTGGTACGGGAGGTCCACGCCCCTTGATTCAAAGTAGTAGAGCGATTTCAGAGACTCTTTCTGGAATCGCTCTATTTCTTGGACTCCTCTCTGCGGCACATGCTACGCAGTTGGCCTGGCCGGTAACAAGAAAAATGGTGCATTCAAGAAGGCGTCCTTTTCCAGGATGCTTTCAAGAATTGGCTGCGTTAGCGTGCGACTAGATTTGATTAGATGAAGATTGAAGAATCGGACTCTGACTCATCTGATGAAGGTGATTCACACCCCTGGATCCTCAAAAAGTAAATGTTCCCCTCCGAATGAGAAACTAAAGTCACCTACATAAAATTGGAACATTTTCCGACTAATAGGGAAGAAATATCAAAACCGAAGGCTCCAATTGCATCAATTCCTGGATGCAGCAAGAACGTTCATCATTACCCTTAAAGAATAGTAATAATAAAAGTGCTTCTCCTAAATCTTTCCACAAGGAATTTAATCGTAAACTTTAAAATAATTACCAAGCTCGGCAATACACTTTGCCGAGCTAACACAGCATTATCGTAATTTACTAAGAATTAAAAAAAAAAACAACTCAAACTGAAATTGACAGCACCACTGTGAACACAAATGTCGGCCTGTTTTACACTTTTCCCAAAATACGGCAACACTGAATACTGAGCGCCAACCTAAAAAGTGTTTAGGCAGAGAACAATTGAGTAAAAATCAGAAGTTGTGTATCAAAACAAACCCAAAAGGAGAGGGTTTCCTCTCCCATGCACGCATTAAAAACAGAGTATGTACAAACTACATGGCCAGCCATTTAAACTCAGTTTTGAGTCTTATTCGACTCACTTTCATCATTAGTGGAGTCACTCAAATTTGAGTAAATGTAACTGGTATTGACAAGTCGACAAATCAAACACATCGACTCAAATCAGATGGATGTTTTTGATTTGTCGATTTGTCACAAAACCCAAACTTATTCCCTTTCTCCCTTCATCCTTGTTGGCCCTTCGGGTAACCCGGCTTGGATATCGCACTGGAAAATTCCTCTTCGGTCCTTCGAATTCTTAATTTTTGAAGCAATTTATTCTGCCACTATAGCAAATAAACGTAAACGCAAAGGGTAATCAACTGATTCGCCTTCAAATCAAATTAATGTGAGTAATCAATTTGATATGCTCACAGATGATGAGAGTGATCCATCATCTAACCAAAACTTGAATAAACTTCCCCGATTGAGAAAGGAAAAAGTTCCCCCTAGTGTGGTGACAATTTCGGATTTCCATGCGTTTCGCAAGGAAATCATAACATTTGTTAAAGGTGTGAAATATTCTCTTCAAATTTCCAGACCAGGTGAATGCCGTTTGTTTGCTGAAACCTTGGATGGATTCAAACGTCTTCTTGAGTATCTTACTCAGAAGAACCACATTTTTTTCACATACGACACAAAAGCTTAACGTCTTTTTAAGGTTGTCTTGAAAGGTCTGCCCAGTGGTGAATCTCTGGAAGAAATCAAAAACGAGTTGATAAAACTTCTTGAAACTAGCCTAGTCCAAGTAATTAAAATGAAAATGAAATCCCAGCCTGGCGATTTTCGCAAAGGGATTTCAAACGATGTTTTACTTAGTTCACTTCAAGTCAAGTGAGCTTAATAACCTTAAGGCTTAACCGTGTTGTTAACAATGTTCAACATGTAAATGTACCTATCTATGCTGCCGTCGCAGCGGGTAGGTACCTAAAGCTATGTCCATTTAGAATCCGGAATAATAAAATCATCTGTATCTCGGTAAAAAATTGAAGTACAAAAAAGTTTAGTACACCAAAACAAAGGTAATTTACTGTACGTTAAGTTAAAAATATCAATACAATCAAAATGTTCCCCATTTTGGTCATCTGAGTCGCGTCCCGAGCCGTTTTCCCACTTTTCTTTAGCTTCCGCTTCATTATTACCCAAAATCTCTCGATGGGCCTGAACTGTGGGCAGTTGGGTGGATTTATGTTTTTATCAATGAAATCTACGTTATTATCGCGGTACCACTGGATGACTTCCCGGCTCTAGTGGTAACTCGCCAAATCTGGCCAAAATTTTACGGGACCTTTATGAGTTTTAATGAAAGGTAGTACGCGGTTTTTGAGGAATTCTTCCTTGTACAGCTTCGAGTTCATCGTCTTGTTCGTCACGAACACTATGGTCTTTGCATATCCCTTGCCAAATCATCAGTTCTTTTTTTTTGGCAAATTTGTCCATACAAGCAAACTTAAACTTCGCAGGAACCGTCGCCATGTAGAATTTTTGGCCAGGAAGCTGTCCAAAATCCATTTTGACGTAGGTTTCATCGTCGATGAGCAGGCATCCTTGATACATCGTCAAAACCTGCTGTTACAATTTCCGAGCTCGAGTTTTGGTGACGAAACTTTGCTTCAACGTTCTGTTTGATTGCTTGCTGGCTCGATAAGAACGAATCCTGCCTTAAACGAATTCTTCGAACGGTACTGCGAGCAGCAGCGTATTTTTGTGCGATTTCATTATCTGATAGCCCAGGGTTTGCTCTGACGATTCTCAACACCTTCTCTTTCGCTCCCTGAAACGTTTGAGCACATCATACACGGTTGATTTGGCGATTTTCAACGTTTTTGCGATTTTTATTGCGGACCACGTTGGATTATCAACGTGGGTGTGCAGAATTTTTTCTCTCCTCTCGGCTTCCATCTGGAATAACTTTTGACTGCACGAAACACCGTGAAATTTATACCACAGGAAGTGGGCACTTAGGTTAACAAACCGCTGTAAAAGAATTCTTGCAGCGGTCGCTCTCCATGCCGCTGCAACACAATAAGTGATTCCGGATCCAAACTGGACCGAACTTTATTCATGGCAAAACTGCATACGGCAAGACATTGAGAGGAGTGGAATTCATATCACAGAATGGCACGAAGTGACTCCAGGCAAACAGAAGATGAAGAAATTCACAAACTACAACAGACTGCAAGAAATCACTCAAAACACAAAAACCCACAACAGACGAGAGGAGAGCAAAGAAAGAGAGTCCCAGATAAAAACTTTATTGAGAACCCCGACCCCATAAATCACCCACCACCAACTACAAAAGTATAAAGAAATTACGAAACGCCTAACTAAACTTATAAACGTAAAACTGACAAACAAACAAACAAACAGACAATTGAAGAAACAGACGAAAGGACTCAAAGGGCTGAGTCGTGGCTCTTTCCGAATCATTTGCAACAGCGTCTTCTTGGACATGTTCCGTGTATGGCTGGCAAAATGATTAGAAAGGATATACGCAACGATATCACCAAAGGCCTGACGTAGAGGTTTCTACTCTATTCAGAGTCCCACCAGCAAACCTTCATATAAGAAGAAAAAAACTGTAGATTGAACCGGATTCACAGTAATCCGTGATCTAAAATACCGTTTACGAGCTTTTCGCACAATGTTACGGGGATGCCCACCACGGTTGCTTGAACGAATAAGGCCTACTTCTTCGACGTGGAACATGTTCCCAAGCAACACAATACTGAAATAATTGTTGTAGTAGCTAAATTGTAACTTAATTGAGTTGCATTCAATTCACTTCAGGTGATTTGCAAGAAGTGTGCTACTAGGGTTCATTTAATTTCTCATAAAACATACGTACCGTTTTGCACGAAACATCCAATCCAATCGACGTCCATAATAGCGTTATTCAGTTCCGGATAGCGACAACGTCGAAAATCGGAATCATCACGGATGTTCGAGTCACTAGCAGATTGCATGCAGGAGGCGTTCACATCAATGCGAAGAACAAATGGCTTGTGATGGTTGTCGATTCGGAGTCGATATGCTCAACATCGTTTGGTTCTTTAACAAATGCCAAGTCTAGTGTCAAGTTTAGTTTAGCAGGCTGTTGAGCTGATGTAGTCTGGAGGCAACCATCGATTCAACCAACGCGATTTCCTGTTGAGCCGATGCTTTGGACAGCAGCAAGCTGTTGATATCTTCATCGTATGATCATACTAACTGAGGTACGTTGTATTATCCAAAAATGACAATACTATCAGAATCCGATTTGCTAGACTGCTGCAAAATGCGCTGAGTACAATTCCGGAGACGAGTTCGGTCGAAGATAGATTGCACACACAAAGATCGTCGTCTTGTCTAGTTTGACAAGCACAGCCAAATGCTCAATATCACCACAGTCATCAAGCTCTACTGACCTACAGTTAATGTTTGCTTTAACCGCAATTACAACTCCTCCCCTCGCTGAAGGTTGCTAGAAGCTGTACTGCGATCACACCGAAATATTGAGTAGCTGGCGCAAACTCTGATCTGACGATATCAGGACGAAGCCACGTCTCAGTGAGTACAATAACTTCGTATTCGCAGGCATGGGGGCGACCCCGGCGTAGAGGTTAACATCCATACCCCTCACGCCAAAGTAACGAGTTCGAATTTCACCTCCGGACAAGCTACGAAAATACCCAAAAGGTACTTGAGTGATTACGGCGAGAGATAAACTAGCCCAGGGCTGAAAATCTCAATATTCAAGAAACTAAAAAAAAACTACAAGGTACAGCTCAATGGGGTTGTGCGCAAAGGTGACGTAGAACTATGCAGCAATGTGCAATCTAGATCGCTTGAACGCTTTGAACGCTTGAACGATTCACGCACATACTTTGTAGCCATATCCTGCGACATTTCACTTAGACTTTTTCAAAATTATTTGATCCCTATCGAATGATAAGGACTCTATCCAAGGCACTAGAACATAAGAAACACTGTCAAGCACTGATTGGAATTTGAAGCGAACATTAAACAACAAGATATATGAGAATGATGACTGTGATAGGGAAAACATCACATGCCCGCAAACAGCGGGCTGCGATTGCAAAAAAGAAAACCTCCAACAAAGTTAGTGGTTGGTTATGTTCAATACTGAAACATTTCATGAAATATTTATTTTATACCGCCAGCAACTAATCCGCTTTGCACAACTAGGAAATACGTCGAACTCAACCTTCCCTCTATACTATAGATCTGTATACATGGTTGGTCATGGTTGGTTGGTCAGTTCGGCTCAAATTACCTGCAATGCCATGTTCAATGCCATGCCGGGGTCGCGGTAACGGAAATTCCAAATAGCACAAAAGAAAAAATCAACCAAACAAACTCTTTAGTCAGCAAACTGATTTGGTCGATTTGGGGGAGAAACATGGTTTGCGATTGAACTTGGACTTTCTTCTTGGTTCAGCTCCTCGTTGTGGCCATTTGCATGTGACATGGGATGATTATTGTCTCGTTGTTGTCACAGGCGGCATTTCACGCCAACTCGTAGGATGTTTCTCGCAGCGAGGTTGGCGGGAGCATTGGCACCAACAGCCAACTTCACCAACGCCTCTCAGGACAACGACAGCTCACCAGTGCACCCTCCAGGGTGCTTGCTGCCGCCAACTGCGTTCCTACAGCAGATCTTGCTCTACACAGCTCTACGACTGCCGTAAGACTCAATCAAAACGCGAAGGTGTACCCGTTATGTATCATTCATGCCTGCCTAGGAGACATTCTTTACCTAAATATGAAGCCTGTGCTTGGATTATACTGTGCATTTGGTAAATTTACTCTTAAAAATCAACGGTACAAGGCATCAATATTGAAACTGATGCGTAGAAATATTCCAGATAGATTGGAGCAAAGATTTTGAAAATCGGTCTTGAAATAAATTAGTTATTAACATTCAAAAACTTAGCATCGTTCGTTACGCTCCAAATTTTCCTACTCGCAACTTGTACCCCTGTATTGAAATCAAAGACGTAGTCCTATGTCAACAAGGGACCGCGTAGACGTCGCAAAACACATGATCTCCAAGGCCGAATCTGACCCAACATTCATCAAACGTGACGTGAATTTATGAATGGCGTGCACCGAATGAGCCGCGACTGAGAGAACCTCGGCGTTTTCAGTCGAAAAAGAAAAAAATCCTTTCACCTGGCCAGTCTGTCAACTAGATGGACTGTGCGCCGATTTATTTTGAATCGGCGGCGGCGTGTATGGTATTTTCAAACGGCACCGGCGCCACGCCGTGGTCGTCCTGAAAATCTACAAAATCTAAAAAAATCTAAGAATTTGAAAAATAGAAAAAAATGTGAAGGTTTTAAAATTTGAAAATACAAAATTCTGAGACTTAAAGAAAATTTTGGAAACTTGGACACAACATTCTTCTATTTACACTCTGTGAATCTTCTGAACAGAAACTCCCCTGACAATTATCGAAGAAACTCCGCCAAAGACGTCATTTCCTCTATCTTAAAATAAGAAAATAAAAAATTAAAAACAAATATCTAAAAATTTTGAGATAAAAAAATTTAAGAATTTTAAATGATGAAGATGATGATGTAATACTACCATCTACTGTAGCAAGGTAACTTTCCATAGCAGTGGAATAATCTGAAAATGTAATAATATCCTACTAGTCCTGGAAAACTGAAAACAGAATTGATCACTCCAAATATCAAAGATAAAACTTCAATAAAAGATATTATTTTATAAGACATGATGTAATATTTTTTCTTTATACTGTTCTGGTAACTTTCTAAAGACAGCAATTGGATTGATCGAAGAGTCCGGTTTGATGACTGACGGTTTGACGGTTTGAATAAGTGGCTTATCTTACCATAATGCCAATATTAAAATAAAATCCTACACTCCTCAAAGCACATGCGAGTCTTTTATGAACATAGTAGTTGAAGTTCAGATGTGCTATTTTAAATTCAATGCTATGCTGAAATGCTGACAAACAAATTAAGCCTTTGATGTCTGTCATGTTGGCTCCAGGCTCTAATATGGTTTTGGAATGCAAAAATGATTCCAAAGCGTGCTGAAATTATTAATAAAATGAGAATGGAAAATATACAATATGATTAAAAGGTACTCGATCTTCAGTCGCACCCCCTCACTTCGCTATTGTCAAAATGACTACATTGCCAAGGCTACGTCAACCAGCGTCTCCATGTTTTAGCTGGTAGTTTTTTGTGATCATATGACTCGTGGAGGCGTGAGGCAGGAACTTATGAGGACGAGATAACGGTCGCACCCTCCTTCGAAGTTATCAACTCACCATTTGAAGCCCATTAAGAAAATTTAAGAATCTTAAAATATAAAAACTTTAAAAACTAAATATTAAAAAAATCCAAATTGCTTTAAAATTCATATGTATAGGAGCTTAAACATCAAAAATTTATCAATTATAAAAAAGTTCAAATTAAGAGCAGTGAAATAGACAAAACTATCAATATTTTTACAACATTTCTACAATCTATATATATAAAAATGGATTTCTGTCTGTCTGTCTGTCTGTCTGTCTGTCTGTCTGTCTGTCTGTCTGTCTGTCTGACCCTAATAGGCTCGGAGACTACTGAACCGATTGGCGTGAAAATTTGTATGCAGAGGTTTTGGGGGCCGGGCAAGGTTCTTAAGATATTAAGAGACCCCTCCCTCCTCTGAAAGGAGGAGCTCCCATACAAATGAAACACATATTTCTGCATAACTCGAGAACTGATCAAGCAAAGGAATCCAAATTTAGCATGCGGAAGTTTTTGGAGGCAAGAAATGTTTTTATGGTAGTTTGAGACCCCTCCCCTTTTCTGCAAGGGGAGGCTCCCATACAAATGAAACAGAAGTTTCTGCATAACTAAGGAACTAATCAAGCAAATGTAACCAAATTTTACAAGTGGAGTTTTCTGGAAGCAAGGAATGTTTCTATGGTGATTCGAGACCCCTCCTTGCTCTAAAAATGGGGGCTCTCATACAAATGAAACTGAAATTTCTGCAGAACTCGAGAACTAATAAAGCGAATGGAACCAAATTTGGCATGTGGGGATTTTGAAGGCAATAAATATTTGTAGGGTAGTTGGGACTCCTCCTCTCTCTATTAAGGGGGGGGGGGGTCTCCCATACAAATGAAACACAAGTTTTTTCATAACTCGAGAACTAATCAAGTGAATGGAACCAAATTTGGCAAGTAGAGGTTTCTGAAGGCAAGAAATGTTTCTATGGTGGTTTGAGACCCCTCCGCCCTCTGTAAGAGGGGTGCTCCCATACTAATGAAACACAAATTTTTGTCGAGAACTAACCAAGCATATGGAAATTTGGTAAGTGGAGGTTTTTGGAGGAGAGAAATGTTACTATGGTAGTTTGAGACTCCACTACCCTCTGGACGAAGGGGGGGGGGGGGGGTAAACAAATGAAACACAACTTTCTGCATAACTCGAGAACAAATCAAGTAAATGGACCCACATTTGCAGATAGAGGTTTTTGAAGGCAAGAAATGTTTCTAAGGTGACTCGAGACCGCTCCCTTTTCTGAAAGGAGGGCTCATATACAAAAAAAAAAAATCTGAATAAGTAGAGAATTTATCAAGTTAATGGAACCAATTTTGGTAGGGGAAGTTTTGTAGGCAAGAAATGTTTTTATGGTAGTTTGAGACTCCTCCGCTCACTGAAAGAGGGGTCTCTCATACAAATGAAACACGAATTTCTGCATAACTCGAGAACAAATCAAACAAATGGAACCAAATTTGGCATGTGGAGGTTTTTGAAGGAAATAAATGTATCTAAGGTGGTTTGAGACCCCTCCTCCTTCTGGAAGGGGAGACTCCCATAAAAACGAAACATAATTTTTAGCATAACTCCAATGAAGCAAATGAAACCAAATTTGGCATGTTGAGGTTTTTTTGAGGCAAAAAATGTGTCTATGGCAGTTCAATACCCCTCTCCATTTTGAAGGGGGGAGGGGGCTCCCATACGAATAAAAAGCAAATTTCTGCATAACTCGAGAACTAATCAAGTAAATGAAACCACTTTTAGCATATGGCGGTTTTTGGAGGCTAGATTTCTATGTACATAAAAATGAATTTCTGTCTGTCTGTCTGTCTGTCTGTCTGTCTGTCTGTCTGTCTGTCAGACCCTTATAGACTCGGAGAGTTCTGAACTGACCTACTTGAAAATTTATATGAAGGAGTTTTTGGGGCTGGGGAAGGTTCTTATGATTGTTTGAGACCCCTACTCTCTCAGGAAGGGGGACTCAAATGAGACACAAATTTCTTCATAACCCGATAACGAATCAAGCAAATCGAATCAAATTTGGCATGTGGGGGGTTTTGAAGGCAAGAATGTTTCTATGGTAGTTCAAGACCCCTCCCTTTTCTGAAGGGGGGGGGGGGGGGCTTTAAACAAATGAAACTCATTTTTTTTTATAATCGATGAGCCCAGTGGTTCGAGAACTAATCAAGCAAATGGAACCAAATTTGGCATGTGGGGGGTTTTGAAGGGAATGATTGTATGGTGGTTTGAGAAACCACCCCCCTCTGGAAGGGAGGGCTCCCATGCAAATGAAACACAAATTTCTACCAAAAATGAGAATTATCCAGGTTACATTAACACAAAACGTGTATTTCTCGGGTAAGAAGCATGTTTTGATAGAAGTTTGAACCCCTGCTTATTCAAGAAAAAAAAACTCATTTCGAATAAAACCCATAAACGTGCCAGTTCTATTAAATTTTTCCTTCATTTAGTTGCAAGCGTAGCAGCGCACGCACCGGGTTCAGCTAGTCACGTATAAAAATTAATCCACTGTGCACTGATTTACCGGTTAATTCAGTGGTTATCCAGGTGATTTGATTCGAGATTTGTCACGTATAAATAAAAACAATGTTTCCCCGATGATGGTTTTATTCGGCCAATGTTTTGCCAATAAGGTATTTCGGTGATATGAGTGTCGATATATATTGATTTTAATAAACACCCCTTATTTATACAGTATTGACTATTCAAGGCAAAAATATGGTATGTCCAATCACTGTTGATTTTCCGTGTCGAATTTTTGATTTTCCGTGTCGAAATTCCGTCAAATTCACCCCTTTCAAATTACATGAGAAAAAAATCATTGGACAAGATTCCCGAGGGGGTAGGCTACATTAACCATTTTTAATTTCAGGATGATCGGAGTTTTGAATAAGAAAAAAGTATACATAGGCATGCAACCTGACGTTACCTTGATTACCTAAGAAATTCTAAGACAAATTCATCAATTTCATTATTAATAAAACTTAATTGCCGAATGTTAACGAGCTAGCGATTGCTGGATCGTTCTCAATATCTCGATCCCTGTCTTCCTGCAAATTGTGACCAGCCTTTTGTTTTGCTTCGATTAGACATGCATTGCAAAACACTTTTTCAGGAAGCAGATGATGAGTAAAACCATTTTTGGCATATTTTAGTGCACCAAATTTTTTCCACACATCGCTGGTTCGATTACCATTATTTGTGGTATCGCGATGGAATTTTTTCGACACTTAAGGCGGACATTTTATTATATTTAAATTCAAACTCACTCGCGAAATAGCTGAAAGTCAAAACTCGAAAATGTACACTGCAGTTGCTAGAACACAACGACAAAGCTGATCACCGTCTCACACGCACCCCCGTGGATGGCACATCGCATCGAGACGTGATCATTTGTAATAAAATCAGATTTCTGAAGGGCTAGTGAATATAACTGAAGGGATGCATACTCGGTGAAAAATTTCATCGGCGTGCCTCAAATTGCTAGGCGGCGCGGGCAAAAAAATGCAGTGGCGCGCCGGTCAAAAACAGTGGCGGAGGCGGCGGCGGGGCGCGACGGCGCACAGATCTACTGTCAACAAAGAGTATTTTTTGGGCGTTATGAGACATTTGAGTGAAGCAATTCACTGAAAAAGACCGGGTTTGTGGGCAAACAGGCCGAGGATTTTGCACCACAATAACGCACTGTCACACAATGCCATCGTTATTCGTGAACATTTGGCTAAAACGAAAAAAAAAAATACCATTCATCAAACACCGCATTCACTTGATTTGGCTCCCTGAAACTTTTTCCTTTTCGGTCGACTCAAGAAACCGCTCCGTTTCAGCACCCGAGATGAGATCATAGAAAAATCGAAGATTGCTCTGGTGGCCATACCGCAAACCGAATATTTAAAAAATGTTTCGAGGGTTGGCTCAAGTGCTGGCATTAGTGCATTGCAGTCGCTGGGGAGTACTTTGAAAGGGACAATATCGATTTTGATGTATAATCGTGTATTCTTAATTTCCTGAATAAATTCCGGGATTTTTTTTTATAAATGAAGTATACTCTACTGCTTATCAACTACCCCAATTTAAACGAGAAATTGAAAAAGTGACTTTAGAGAACACTTTGATGGAAAAAGAGTTTTTAGAGACCTCCCATCAAAAAAAGATACATTTTAATGATTAGTGTAAAAATAGTTGCAAGAAGAAGCAGATGGATGTCTAGAAATTATTGAAATAACTCATACATTTCGAACGCAATTTTCTCCCAAATTCTTGCATACGTTTGCTTTCAAGATTTAAGGTAAGACATAGATACAAATTTATCCATACAAATAACCTAAAATACAAACAATCACCCATAGCAACTTCCGACTTCGTTGAATAAGCAAACATATTCATAAAACCATTAAACCTGAACTACCGCCAGAGCAGTAACTATTACGGTTAAACATTATGACTGTTTCATGTTTCTGTTTTCCCAGTTCTTCCTCCTCCTCCTCCTCTTCCCAACCTGACCAGAATGTCACTCCAGGTCCAAAGTGACAATAATAAACAACAACTTGCACGTTTCGCGTGTCGTCCTTTTGTTGTTCCGCTGCATAAATTCTACATTCTGTGACTCTCCCTTTGTATCAATGTTGAACAAATGCATCCAGCACTTGTTCGAGCATGCTCGCACTTGTGTGAGGGAGGAAGTGTGAGTCAAATGACTAAATATGCTAATTTGTCGTCCCGTCCGTACTGGCATTGGAACTCGCGAAACAAACTCCTCCTTCTGTTGTTTGACATCCCCACATAATGATGAGCCACAGCAGTAGCACTGCATCTGGCAAGAAGCTCACTCGAGACGTTAAACCAAGCGTGAGTGCTAAGGACATATGCTTTTAAATGCCTCGGTTCGTGTGGGATGGCCATATTGGAATGCATAAGCGACTCACATCGACATGAACGATTAATGCGTTCGGTCATTTAGTGGAATACGTAAACTGGTTTAACTGCCAATCGATAATCGATTGAGCTATCTTACTAAATGGATTGAAGCCATTATGCTGCTCTCCGCTGGACTGAGAAACGGAATTGTGATATTGATGCCGGTATTTAGATGGCAGTCTGTGGTTTGAATTCCATGACCTCGAAAAACCGACTAAGCGGAATGTTTCACAATGTCTACTTCACCACAAAAAACAACCCTCTCAAATCAACAGTATAAGCTAATCAAAACGAAATCCAACCCATTCAAGCTCATCGCCATAATGAAGCTGTTTGTCCTCCAGCATCAGCCGGATTATGACAGGATAATGCAACGCAAATGAGATGATCTTGGTTCTCCCCATACACTCGAGAGGAAAATCCCTGCATTCGCGTGACGACAATGGCGATCTCCGCCTGTGATGTGACCCTCTTCTCGTCCCTAACGAACCCGGGACACGAGAGCTCATCAAGGAAACAGCATCAGCAGCAGCTCATGACGATGTCGCCGCACAATGGCAAGTGCTGTGTAGTGTTTTGCACTTTGCAGTCGCATCCAGGCTCCGGGTTTCTTTCAGTCTTGTTGGAGTTCTTTAAAACATACAACCAGCACCGTTCTTGGGACCATTATCATCAATGAAGCAACAGCAGCTGCAATTGAAGAATATTCGCTTTTTTTTGTCGCTCTGGAGCTGGTACAGACAAAGCCAATATCATGACACCGAAATTGTACGTACTTGATTTGGCAAACGGTCCGAGGACGAATGCAGATTTCACTCTGCTCCATGACAGTTGTCTCGTTTTGCAATCCGAATAAATTGAGCAACAACCTTCGCTTATTGGCTATTGGATTCGTGTTTCGAATGTTGTGGCTGCACTGATAGTCGGTAGTGATGTTTCGCTTGTAACACGAAGTGTAACAAAACGCTAACTAAGCTCCCATGTTGGGGATTGTTCAATGTGAAATTGGTTTTCCCCACTGGCATGGGGGCGAACAACATTCGGAACGGTAGCGAAAAGGGTTGGCATTTATTTTCACTTAAGCTGCTTAATAACAAACAAGGCTTGAACATGGGTCTCGGACATTGTGTTTCGTTCTTTCCTGAGCAACTTGTTAATGTAAATGCCAGTAAAATCCGATACTAACCATCGGTTGCCACGTTATGACTTACCAGATTTTAATTGTTCCTGTTTGGTCTTGTTTCGGTTATTTATGTTGTGGGAATGATTGGTGTTACAACAGTAGATAGCGTAAGCGTTTGAGGTACAATATATGATAGTATTCACAAATAGGAAAGAGATAAGAAGTCTAAGCTGAATAGATCAATGAAGATAAAGATTTGACAGAAGGGTAGAATGGTACACTGATTTTCATTAAGTATCGGGTATTAAGGCGTGTTAAGATCAGAATATAGTCAACTTATACTTGACGAATTTTCTTTAACCATTAATTTTGATTTCGAGATTTCGTTATAAAAAAATCTGAACTACTCGCACGCCGAGATAGTGATATCATCAAAAGTGACCAAAAACTGTCACAAAAAAAAAAGGGTCATGGGAATACTTGTCGACAGCTGGGAGTGTCGTCTACAGCTGTGCATCGAGCCATAAAACAAACTGTCGACTCATAAGAAGGTAAATAATCCCAAATAACAATTTAAGTTTCATTTCAACCGTATAGCATTCCTCCCGGCTTTGTTGATAACACTACATTCAAAACTGTTTTGTCTACCAACACCTCCTCTATGCTTCTTCAAACCAAAAATTTGGACAAAGCAGCCCACCCTATAGACGGTTGTGAAAACAATTTAATAAAACCTTTATAAGACCATAAAGATTTTGAAAACGTTCTAGTGATAGAACACCCCTGTAGAGAGACAACATAACGATAATATCTAGGGTTTTTATTCATAAGGACGAATCTACAATTGAGAGACTCTCTCTTGCCGCGTTATCTTTCATTAATTACAGCGCCATTATAAAACTTTAGATTGATATTTTTTTACACAGATCGCAAGATAAGAGTGCTGGCTAGCATATTGGGCAAACAGCCAAACGAATAATGATAAAATGATTAAGCTATTGGTGAAACAGAAAGTAAACAGAGAGAGTCTCTCAATTGTAGATTCGCCCTAATGAAAAAAAAAAAACCTAGATATGTTCCCTTATTTTGACGTTTGATGTTCCCGCTAGAATCACTGGAATACAAATACGTTGTAAGAGTACGAGATGCGCAATTTTTTTCTTTCGTTCAAATATTCCGATGTTTTCCCTGGTTTCGCATATTTTTTCGGTTGTCCGCCCACAGGTTATGGGCCCAGACCAGAAGGACACTACAGAAATAGTGTTTGTTCGCGGAAAAGTGACGGTACGATTCGTTTTCGGTCCATTACTGGTGGCGTCGAGTTTCGGTCGGTAGATTTCAGCGGCAAGATGGCGGACTCGCAGAGATTGGCGATGCAGAAACTGAACAACCATAACTACCAGTCGTGGAAGTTCAAAATGGAAATGTTGCTGATTCGAGAGGATACGTGGTACGTCATTTCCCAGCCGGCACCAAACCCAATTACTGAGGAGTGGACAAAAGTGGATGCAAGAGCTCGGGCCACTATCGGGCTCTGCATTGAGGACGACCAGACAAGTTTGATGCGCAGTTGTGCGAATGCCAAGCAGGCATGGGACGCATTTAAGTGGTTCCACGATAAGGGATCGAAGGTTTACTTATTGAATTAGCTGACACACCTGGAGCTTAAAGAGAGCGATGATGTGGAGCAACATTTGCGACTCCGGAGAAGTTTCAAGTAGCGATGTTGCTGAGCTCATTGCCGGACTCCTATGATACAGCGGCCGCGGGGAGAGCTGACGTTGCAGCTTGTTAAATCCAAATTACTGAAGGAATCGGAAAAACGCCGGGAGCACAGCGGTGGTGCTGCTTCAGACAGTGGCCAAGCGTTGCGAGTGGAACATCGTCGTCAACGAGGAGGAAACAAATCTGCTGGTGGAGGAAACGAGTTGGTATGTCGACAGTGGTGCTTCTCGCCATATGACGGGAAACCGAATGTTTTTCACCGTGTTGGAGGAAACCAGCGGAACGAGCGTGATGTTGGCCGACAGCGAGAGAGCTGAAGTAGCTTGAACGGGCCATGACATCATCGTTGGTGTCACTGCTACTGGTGAGCCAATCGACCTCGATGTGAGTGAAGTGTTGTACGTTCCAAGTGGACTTGCATCGGTGAGTTCCTTGCCAAGAAAAAAATCGATCTGTTATTCGGTATGAGATCCGAAAGCGCAAAGGAGAGGTATGTGCGGTAGGAGAACGACACGGATGCTATTACCGTTTGTGCGTTCCGGAGTGAACGATGACCAGTGTTCACACGACGCACACTTCGAATTGTCTGGTTCAGGCGCCTAGGACATCGAGATCCTGATGTAGTTCGATCGGTTCACGTAAACAAGCAAGCAGATGGGATGAAACTGGTGGATTTCAGAATACGCACCGTGTGTCAATGTTGCATCGAGGGCAAAATGGCACGAGCACCGTTCCCGAAAAGTGTCGATAGAGGTTCGAAGGCGAAACTGGACATCGTACACGCCGATCTAAGTGGTCCGATGAAATGTACGCCGAGTGGAAACCAATACTTCCTTTGTTGGGTTGATGACCATACACGGATGGCATTTGTGTACCTCCTGAGAAATAAATCGGACGCCGCAGCGAAGATCAAGGATTTCATTTGCTTCTGCAAGAGGCAGATTGGGAAGACACCTAGAGTGCTGCAATCGGATGACGGAGGGGAGTTCATCAGCAAGGAGTTGCTGAGCCTTCTCCGAGCGGAAGGTATTGTGCGCCAATTTAGTGCACCCTACTCGCCACAGCAAAAGGGCGTAGTGAGAGACGCAATCGATACCTGAAAGAAATGGCCCTTTGTATGCTGTTGGAGGCGAAGCTGGAACAAAAGCACTGGGGAGAAGCGATTCTACCAGCTACCTATATCTAGAATAGAGTACCATCTAGAAGCACTGGGATGTGACCTTATGAGAGGTGGTACGGAAGAATTCCATCGTACGAGCATTTCCAGATTTTTGGCTGCGAAGCCTGGGTGCACGTCAAAAACAAATTGAGTTTTTACAGCGTATCATGCTCCAAATCATGTTCGCATTTAATTTTGTGGTGAATATTGGCACAATAAGAGCCGGAAATTAATGTACCTCAGAAATTATCTGAGTTTACAACAACAAACACAAAATTAAAACGAAGATATTCGATAAATTAATCATGAATGTCTTCAAAATTGATGGAATGCTATAAAATTAACTAAAAAAAATGCAGAAATTGGTCTCCGATCTGAAGTTCATTTGCATTACATTTAAAATTTGGTGCATTTTTTTAATCACATGTCAATTATTTCTTATATTTCAATATGGCGATTATAAAAAAAATCACAAATCTGCCATAAAACCAATTTTTCTTCGCAATTACTACTTTAAAACTATTTGGTTATTTGGTGGCTTCCCTCAATGCCAATTTGCCGTTTAATGCGTTTACTGAAGACAAAATGATTTTAAAATTCCTTTTCAACTATCCATAATAAGATAATATTAAGATTAAGTTTTAAGATCGTTTTAAACAAATTATGTAGGTTCTCATAAACTTGACTAAAATATGAAACCTATTGGCACCTCTTGGTGTCATAATAAAACCATATAGATTTCTAGTGGCATTGATAAAACCTTAATAAAACTTAATAAAGCAGGATGGTTTTGGCAATGATACTTGAGAATGACTCTTAATCATGATGATAAAAACGATCAAGATACGATCCCAAAAGGACGACGAAGCATCAGGACGATGCTGATGAAGTTCAATTGACGACGAAACCAACGTCAAGACAGTTTTCCTGGGTGGAATTTTTATACCAAGGCATTTTCAGGCACATTAAATTTGTGAAATGAAAACATTAAAATTACAACCAGTCTCGACAACCAGGATATTTACATGAACGAGTGTCTAGAAAAAAAACGTTAGCTGCCGTTGGAGCATCTTATCTAGAAACGTTAAGTGATACTTTTTCTCTTCTTCCTACGGTTGGGACATGAGCACTACCTCTTGTTCTTGCCTTTTAAGGCTAATGGTTATAGCAACAATCAATATGCAACTAGCGATGTGAAATTGATTCACTGTTGTAGAACCCCTTGGTCCGAAGTACACCTTGAAACCAGCACCTAACTATACATATTTGAGCCTTTGTTTTGATTTGCTGTGTTATTTTGACAGAATATTTGAGAGTATGTTCGTGTGAGTTCATTATTAGGGGCGTATTATTAAGCTTGGGACCGATGTGCTAGTACCAACCCCCCCACAACATGACAGATTAACTTAGTTTCGTGTAACCACTTGCAAATCGTAGATGTCGCCCCGCAACGTAAACATTGGGGTCGTCCCTGGTAGATGCACCGATGTTTCTATTCGGAGGAGTATGTTTTTGTTGCGCCATGAGTGGTTGCAAAACAACAAGCAAGCGTAGCATATCAAAAGAGTCTATTTTTATATTCATGATATAATTTCAGTTATAAGTAATTTAAATATTGAAATAAATATTTCACGCGGCTTTCCTCGGAGCAAAAGTACAACCGCAGCGTTTCGAAAGTGTTACACCGCGTTGTATTTTGTGAACATTACGTCGCGCGGTGTATTGTATCTAATTAATCAAAATCTGATTAATTGAATGTTATTGATTGGCCATAGAAACCGTTTAAACAATGATTTTTTGTACTATTTTTACGGAGGTACTTCATGAAAAAGATTTACATTTACGTTGGGAGGAAGCGGATGTCAAAATTCATACACATACCTATATACTATCTTTTTACGTGAGGGAGCGTGGGAGTTGAAAATGGCACAGAATTGATACAGATAAAAATACAGAGAGGCCACCACGACGTAGTGTTTTTACCCACACCCCTCACGCTCAAGCCCATCCCCCCCCCCCCCCCCCCACAAAACACCCCAAAAAACCAAAGAGATTACCTACTGACGCCGACGCACCACACCAACCCCCCGAAAAAAACCCCAAACAAACAAAAAAAAAAAAAAAAAAATATAGGAGATATGTCTAAGAACACCAAAAACAGAGAAAAATACACCACCACAAATACAACAACAAGCACCACCAAAAATATTTTTTATCGGGAAAAAAGGGGGCAACAACAGCAATCCAACCACTGTGCAGTTTAAAGCAGCATATGTACAAAAGGTTGGTTGTGAATAACAATCACAGAGAACAGACATCCAGGCTCGAACATTTTTTTTTCCAATTTACTGTGTAAATTTTTAAAAGCAAACCGTTGGAAAATCAGCGCCGCCTAGTATAGGTTTCACCAAACTAAAATTGACAGACTATCAAATCTCATGTCCATCACCATACGATTCACCAAAACTAACGGAAACAAGCTGTTATTTTAAAATGGCAGTTACAGAAATTTACACACGGAGGACACTCTAGCTTGGATGTCTGTTCTCTGTGTAACAATGTCACTTTATCGGCATATGCTATTTGCCAAAACTTCGATGAACTGAACATGCTTCATGCTTTAATATAATTCATATATAATTAGATAAAATAAATGCAATAATGTAAAATCTATTAAAAAGAATGAAATTATTACCTATGCTTAAAAAAAATACATGAAGGAACTCGATTCTGTCGAGATCCGGAAAACCTACTAGCGAAAATCGATCATTCTGATGCATAATAACGGGCATCGAAGATATGACGATGAATGGTGCATCACTTTGTGAATCCAGTGAAATACCTCTTACTTAAGGTATCTCATATAGTTCTCGAGACAAATCGGTTTTCGGAAGTAGATTTTCAAGATTTTGACTGGTACGAGTATATCTTGTTTATAAATACCTAGTTCGAAAAAGAACGAATGGTGACACTTAATGAAAAACCGTTGACATGACTTAATTTGTTACATGGAATATTTATGATGACGTTACATTTGACTAAAATTATAATCGGCTCTACACAAAGAACTTAAAATTTATGGTTTGGAAAACAATCTTATAATCGCTTTTACCTTCCAAACGTTATTTCACAAATATTCAAACGGCTAACAAACAAATGTTAAAAAATAATGGACTTCATGTTTGAACGATCCCTTGAAAATCTTGTGCAATTGATTATTGACCGCTCTCCTTAGGAAACGCTGATCGGCTCCCTCTTCCCCTTTGAAACACGTTTTATATGAAGCAACTCCATACTTTGTACCGATTGTCACATTTAATACTCCTCCCTCCCTTCAGTGGGTGATGTAATTTTGTTGATCAGCAATATTGTAGTCATGTATTATCGGTCTTAATTTTCTGTGGAACTAAATGACGTGGCACTTGTGGATACTCAAAGTAAGCATATTTCTGGTACACCACTCAGAAAAACGATCAATTAACACTTGTAATTCGAGGCAGTCTTGGATACATTTCACCTCCATGTAGATTTTGACATCATCAGCATAAAATAAACGGCATCCTGGGGGCAGTGTCTCCGATAACTCATTGATGAATATGAAAAACAGCAGAGGCCCTAAGTTGCTTCCTTGTGGTACGCCTGATAGGTTGGTGAATGGTTCAGAGGATTCACGTCCAATATTTACCATAAGCTTCCGGTCCGTAAGATAAGATCTAAACCAGCAGGTCAAGTTCCTAGAAACGCCGAGTCGTTCAAGACGTTCAAGCAAGATCCCATGATCAACACGATCAAATGCAGCTTTCAGGTCGGTATATACAGCGTCAACTTGTGCGCCGAGATCTAACGTCCGCAAGCAGAAAAAAGTAAACTGCACAAGGTTCGTCGAAGCACTTCTTTTTGGGTGAAAACCGTGTTGATCCGATGATTGCCATCATCTCTTGCATTCCTAAGCTATTGAAAGCAATTATCATTGAAAAATTATGCATCCCGATAGAGAAGAAAAGAATCTCAAATATGCAACACGGATTGGCTTGAATCCTATCTTACAAACTGCCAGAAAATAATAAAATTCAATGGGAAGAAATCCCATCTCAAGTCACTTCAGGAGTTCCACAAGGCTCTCATATTGGCGCACTATACGTAAACGACATTTCCATCATCCTAAAAACAACAAAAGTGCTTATTTATGCCGATGACAAGAAACTATTTCTAGATATAAGAGATCAGGAGGATATTAATATATTCCATTCGCGATCAGCTGCTTGCGCTTGTATGCGTGCTTTGTTATTGTCTGTTCTCATGCGGCCGACAATTGTCACTCGCCGGGGCACGTTCACAGTTCGTCGCCCATTCACTGCCAGCTGTTTGCTTTCGGCCCCTTCGGCAGCCCTTTCGTGAACGGGTTTTAGATTTTGCCGACGGTAACAACAGTGATGCATCGAAATCTCACTTTTTAAATAATGAGGGATAATCACAAAAAACAGCCAGTATGACCTATAAATGAACAACAAAAATATTATACATAAAACATAAACACTGGGTTTTGGCGCAGTAACTGCCAAGCTTAATTTGAGAGTAGTACGCATCTGAGTTGACTTCTTAATCACATTTGAAAATTATTGCTTACATCATAATTGAACTTTATCTGTGTAATAAAAATATCTTATTGAGAGGTAAGGTCACCTACTAAGGGGGGTTTCAAGCAAATATAAAAGCTTCAAGGACTACTATCACGTTGCCTCTCGTTTCACGTCATTACCGTTATTATTTCCATTATTTAAATACGGAGAACTTCTTTTCATCTTTGAATGTCTCACGAAGACACCCAGGTCAGCTAGGTGTGAGACAACCGTGAATAACAATTCCGAGATGAAAGCAAACTTCCTGGATAAGGCTTCAGCAATTGCGTAAGTCATCACTATTTCATGCACTTTTCCTGACTTAGCTTGTCTCCGGAGAAGATGTAATTATTTTCGAACCACTAACGCCTGCCAAAGCCCGCATTAACGAACACCTGCTTCAGCAGCTCCAACGTCATATTTCACGGAGAACTCAATCACAGCCAGCAACACGGCGAGGGGATTTTTTCTCCCATCTGGAATTTTCGCATTCGCAGGAAAACTTTTCCCCACCTTTCGCCAGCATTAGAACTCAGACCATCTCACAGTTGCTCGTTACAGTTGCATGAAGCAATGCAAACTTTTCACGATTGGGAAAAATGACAATTTAATTTTCCTTTCCTTTGACTGCTGCTGCTACGGCGCTGCTGGAAAAATAAGTCGCTAAGTCGAACGTGGCTGCAAACTTCTTGTGAAAATATTAAAATTAGATTTTTGCTTCCAAGGAATTCCGAGAACCGACTTTTGCTGCTTTTTACGTCCCCTTAACACCGAGGTGGCGAGGGATCCAAATACCTGGCCCGGAAACCCCGGGAGAGGGAGCTTTGAATAGAATCGCAAAGTCCTTCCCCTCATCGTACTTCTATCGTCGGTGCACAAAAGAAGACTGAAATTTCAATACTCAATTTCCGTTCATAAATCACGACCACCTTCATTTCGGATGGAGCTCGGGAGATATGAGGTAGCAATGGAGAAATGAGAGTTTGAATGAAGAAATCCCGGAAACAGTGCTAAATATATGTGTCTTTTTTTTATTTCTTTGCTCTATCACTCTAAGTTTTCCATTCACATGTGTGTCTCACTCCGATCGGAATCGGGTGTATCGGAGTGTATATTTCAGGTGGAAGAAATGTAAATTGCACCATGGAATCTGAAAGGTGGTCTACGATGCACTACGGTGTTTTATTGGTTTTGTAGAGGTTTTTTCCAAGATAATATAGTTTTATTTCATTGATAGTTCTTAGAAGTGCTTGAAGAGCACTTGAAGAAATCTCCAAAAAACTTCTTCAAGGATAAGTGAAGCTTACCTTATGAACAAGTTTGAATGACAATTAGTTCCTATTTCAAACCATAATTTCAAAACTTTCTTGAAACTTGAGCTAACTTTTGAAATTGTTTTAATACATGCTTTGTGAAGATCAATGAGCCCTGGGCAATGGCAAAACCTTGAGGTATCTAAGCTTCAACTTCCAGGACCCAGGGTTCATTACCATTTTGGAGAGAAGCACTCTAGTGTTGCCAGATCAGTGGTAATGTAGCCCAGAAGTGCTTCTGAAGTTCCTCCCATAGTTCTTATCGATGAACATTATAATTCGGAGATGGTGATCAATGGTCTAGTACAGTATTTGCCAATAGTAGAAATGCTGCATTTGACCATATAAACTCAGTTGAAAAAGCCATTACCACATAGGGGAGCTGTTCCATTATTCATCTCATGATTCATTATTCATACTGATCGGAAATGAAATTTTTCAAATAGCACGAACTGGAAGATGATGAGATGAAAATGGAATTGGCAACCCTAGACACTATACTTTAAGCGAGCTCTTTTATGGCGATTTCGCTTATATAATTCTAGCTACATAGTTTTGAAGAAAAATGCAGTTTTAGTGTACACATCGGTAATGCACGATGTGTTACGTCATCAAGAAGAAGTTTTGCAGAAGAAATCCAGATAAATCACGCAAAACTGGATGGAAAATCCTGTCACGAGCTAACGAAACAGTCCACGGAACGGAAGATTGTGTCAGCAAGTGGAACAAGAGAACAAGCTCTAAACGGAAGTAATTTCAAGCTGACCAGGTATTTTGGTAGATACCATTCCCTACAAATCCAAAGGTAACTGATTTTTACGATCATTTAATAACCTTTTTCTTCCTACAGCCTTACAAACCAACAATTATCCCACCCTACCCCAATCCCGTGGGAGGCGATGCAATATTATGATATTAGTGTTCTAGTGTGCACTAATAGTGTATCCAACAAAATTCAAAACACCATTGGTAGATATGTTGCGAAGCCTATTCAACTATTCCTATATGTGTATTACGTAAGATATGAGTTCTTAAACTCAGACTGGTGAGTGGGCGCCATGCCCCTTATGCATCAATAAAATAAAATAAGATAAAATACATGCTTCATGAAGATCAATGTTTGATTGATGCCGGAGAAACTGTTTGATTGATATGCAGAAAGCATAAAATAAAAAAATATGTAAATTTTGGTTGAATAAACATATTTTTTAAAATAAAATAGTATTTGTCACATCAATTAAACGAAACGAAACCATGCTTCTTAGTCATCAATCATTTTTATGAGATTTTTTAAATTTGAAATCACTTCTGAGAAAACATTTTATTTTTCAAACACTACTAAGGCTTGTTTGCGACAAAATCTGGACACACCTAAATACTTATATCTCTGGAAATTCTTCAACGGGTGAAATATTTCGTAAACTGATGAACTTATGTCTGTCCGCTGTTTAAAATCAATTTTTTGGTGATACTACAAGCTTTTAGATCGAAGATGGCGTCGAAAGAAGAGCAAGCGTGAAAAGCAATTGTGTGCGGTCGCAATGAAAATCCGGACTTGTTAATAAGAAAACTGGCAAAAAGCTTGGTTTTCCTGCAAGCACTGTCCACAACGCTCATAAATCTTTCGATACACGTTTGACAACAACCAGAGGGTTTAGAACGGAACATACATGGATCTCAGGAACCACCAGAAGGACGCGAAGGTGAAGCTAATATTGCAGAAGAGACCAGATCTTTCGGTACGTACTGTGGCTGGAAAAATAAAAATGTCCCCAAATTTCATGCATTCTTCCAAGCACCGGCAAGGAATGAAGCCGTTCAAGGTGAAAACTGTACCGAACCGTAATGATAAACAGAATGTGACGGCTAAAACCCGGGCTCGCAAGTTGTATCGCGAATATTTGACGAAGTTTTCCTGCGTGATAATGAACGATGAAACGTATGTGCTGGAAGACTTTAAGCAACTTCACAAAATGTCTTATTATACTGCCATGCAACGGAACAGCGTAGAGGAGCATTTCAGGACGAAGAAAAAGGCCATGTTTCCCAAAATATATTTGGTTTGGCAGGCAATATGCAGCTGTTGTCGCGCAAGCTAAAGCTCCATCACTACCGGAACGGTAAACAAGGAAATATACACATCCCCCCCCCCCCCCCCCTTCTCCCCCTGATTAAGATCCATCCCACCACGACCCCACTCCCGCCCCGAACCCCCAAACCACCCACCCCCCCCTAAAAATTTCCCAATTTGCCAAACCCCTACGTCCAAATCCCCCCCTAGCTGTAATTCAAAATTCTATTTTCTCCCCTTTAATACTCAAAGAAGTTTTAAGATGACTAATAATGTACAATTTCGTTCTATTCGTTTTGAAATGCATCTTGAATTGAACTTACAGCAAATTTGTTTTATTCCAAATTTAATCTGTCCATATTTTTTCGCGAACAAGCCTTATAAAGGGCGAACACGAAATTATTGCGACACCGAAAATGTCATGCCAATTTTCTTATAATGTTAAGAATCAAACCAAAATTTTAGGGTAGTTTTATACATATATTTACTTCAAAAATCAAAAGAAAAGTTAATCGATGGAGCCTTGAGTGTAAAATTGAACGCATTTTCGCTTGATGCCCTCCATCAAAGTCTTTACAGTGTCATCCGGTACCAGTTTCTCAGTTTTTTTTCCATTTTCTTAACATGTCCTTCTCGTCTTTGACTGTCTTCTTGCTCTTCCGAAGTTCCCGCTTCATCATTGCCCAGTACTGCTCCACCGGGCGCGGCTCCGGACAGTTTGGCGGATTCATGTCCTTTGGAAAAAAATGGACAGAATTGGCCTCATACCACTCCAGGACACTTTTAGAATAGTGGCATGATGCTAAATCTGGCCAAAATAGCTGAGCTTCCTTGTGCTGCTGCAAGAACGGCAAAAGGCGCTTCTTGAGGCACTCAGATTTGTAGATCTCGCCATTTACTGTGCCCTTTGTCACGAAAGGCTCACTCCTCAGTCCGCAAGAGCAGATGGCCTGCCAAATGAGATATTTGGAGGCGAACTTCGACATTTTCTTCTTCTTAAATTTGTCGTCCACATAGAACTTGCTCTTGCCGGTGAAAAACTCCAACCCCGGAATTTGCTTAAAATCGGCTTTTATATACGTTTCGTCGTCCATCACACAGCAGCCATATTTTGTCAGCATCTTCTCGTAGAGCTTCCGTGCCCGAGTTTTAGCCGTCGATTGTTGCCGCTCATCGCGGTTTGGGAAGTTCTGTACCTTGTATGTATGTAGTCCAGCTCTCTTCTTTGCATTCTGGACGTAGCTCTGCGACATGCCGATCTTTTTAGCCAAATCACGGCTTGAGACGTTGAGATTTGCTTCAATCATCCGCTTCACCTTTCCCTCCGTCTTTTTGTTCTCCGGTCCCGGTTTTCTTCCAGCTCCTTTGCCGTGGTCCAACGTCAACCGCTCCTGGAACCGCTTCAACACTCTGGAGACGGTTGAATGGTGAATGTTCAACATTTTTCCCAACTGCCGGTGCGACAGGTCAGGAAATTCCAGGTGTTTGGAAAGAATTTGTTCTCTCGACTCGCGTTGGTTCACCTCCATTTTCGTTGAATCGAAAAACACGACTTCGAGTTTGACAGCATGTAAACAATACACATCAATGAGAAAGTGTGCAAAATTTGGTTGATTTTTACCCAATGGTAAAAAAAGTTATGCCCTGTTGAATGTGTCGCAATAATTTCGTGTTCGCCCTTTACTACTTTGCGGTTGTGATGCTTTGTACAAGAGCAGACTTAAATTTCTGTACAGTGGCTACATGCAACCTAAAGAAATTTGGACTGCAAATCCTGGAAAGGTGGTGGGTTTTATAAACTCAATTTTGCCTGACTGGGAGACGCGTCTTGGGTTGGTCACTTGACAAATGATGATCTAGCTTTAAGATGTGAATTAGAATAGTAAACAGGGGTATACCAGTATACCACACAAGTTCAACTTAGTGGACGCAGTGGTTCTACGTCCCAACAAAAAAAAAAAAAAATGGTATGCTGATCTGGTAGTTGAGGAATATCTGTGTACGTACTTGCCTCAAAATCTTCATCAGTGAGTACTTCAGGGGCAAGTGGCATAAGTTCACATAGTTTGGATGTTTTGACCGCTTCATCTACCGATACATATCTGCCGTAAGCAGAACTGAACAGTTCTATTAGACACTATAAAATAAGAAGATAGATTAGTATTTTCCATTTAATTCCAACTACCTGTATTCCTTATCTTGACAGATACGGGTATTTCGTCAACAATGTGCAGACTTCTTCAGTGTTGTGTACTAATACTCAACAGCCGAGCTTTAATACACGACACTGATGAAGCCTGCACATTGTTGACGAAATACCAAAGGCGTAGTTCAGATTTAATTTTTAGAATTTTATTAGTTAATGTTTTTTTTTTTTTTTTTTTGGGGCGTAGAACCACTGCGTCCACTGAGTTGAACTTTTGTGGTATACCCCTGTTTACTATTCTAATTCGCATCTTAAAGCTAGATCACCATTTGTCAAGTGACCAGCCCAAGACGCGTCTCCCAGACAGGCAAAATTGAGTTTATAAAACCCACCACCTTTCCAGGATTTGCAGTCCAAATTTCTTTAGGTTGCATATAGCCACTGTACAGAAATTTAAGTCTGCTCTTGTACAAAGCATCACAACTGCAAAGCAGATGTTCCGAGGTTTCACGTTCCATGTTACAGAAACGACAGATATCATTTTGAACCTGGCCAATGTTTTTCAAATGATATCTACTCGGGCAATGTCCGGTTATTAGGCCAGTATAGGTACAAAGAACTCTCTTATTGAGCTCCAGAAGCTTTTTACTGATTGTAACATTTGGAATTATAAACCTTTTCGCTTGAACACACTTTGTGGTGACCAACCAATTGGTCATCACCCTTTGCACTTCCCAAGATTTTAATTCCATTTTTATGGCACAGTATGATATACCGCAGAATGGTTCTGGGCCAATAAACTGTGCATTTGATGTTACTCCAATGCTACTCAATTAAGAAACAATCAAGTAACTGGAACCAGATATGACAGTTTTGTGTTGCTTGGGATGTTTGTCAGATTGCTCCTTTGCCTAAATGAAAAAGCCAAATTACGCGAAGTTGCCTTGATTTTGAAACAAGTTGTAGCAAAAAAGCGTAAAAAGTGGACATCCATGAAATTTTTTCTATAGTAACGACTAACACTTTTATTACAATCTTTTCCCTTTAACGAAGAACCCAACCTATCTAGCCTAAAGTATGTAAAAAACCCAAGCAGCACACAACCGTCAAAAATGGTTTCAGCAGCTCGATTGTGACTTAAAGTTCTGTCCAGTTTGAATCCGGAATCGCTTATTGTATTGCAGCGGCACGGAAAGTGACCGCTACAAGAATTATTTTACAGCAGTTTGTTAACCTAGGCGCCTACTTGCTGTGATATAAATTTCACGGTGTTTCGTGCAGTGAGTCAAACGTTATTCCAGATGAAAGCCGAGAGGAGAGAAAAAATTCTGCACACCCACGTTGATAATCCAACGTGGTCCGCAATAAAAATCGCAAAAACGTTGAAAATCGCCAAATCAACCGTGTATGATGTGCTCAAACGTTTCAGGGAGCGAAAGAGCGTGGATCGAGTGCCTTAAGGTGGGCGTCGTAGTGGAACATATGACTGCAAGCTGAACCAGAAGGTGTTGAGAGCCGTCAGAGCAAACCCTGGACCATCGATAATGAAATCGCACAAAAATACGCTGCTGCTCGCAGTACCGTTCGAAAAATTCGTTTGCGAGCAGGATATCGTTCTTATCGTGCCAACAAGCAACCAAACAGAACGTTGAAGCAAAGTTTCGTCACCAAAACTCGAGCTCAGAATCAGCTTTTATGGACAAATTTGCAAAAAAAAAAACTGATGATTTGGCAAGGGATATGCAGCTGCGGAGCAAAGACCAAATTGTTCATGACGAATAAGACGATGGACTCGAAGCTGTACAAGGAAAAATGCCTCAAAAACCGCGTAATACTTTTCATTAAAGCCCATAAAAAACCCGTGAAGATTTGGCGAGTTGCCACTACAGCCGGGAAGTCATCCAGTGGTACCGCGATAATAACGTAGACTTCATCGATAAAAACATAAATCCGCCCAACTGCCCGCAGTTCCGGCCCATCGAGAGATTTTGGGCAATAATAGAGCGGAAGCTTTAGAAAAGTGGATAAGCGGCTCGGGAAGTGACTCAGATGACCAAAATGTGGAACAAATAAGCCAAAGAAGTTGACTCCGGAGGTGTGGAGCGTTTGATGGGAGGAATAAAGAAACAAGTTCAAATTTTCATTAGAAACGAAGAGAATTGATTTGTATTGATATTGTTTCCTTAAAGTACAGTGTATAACCTTTGTTTTGATGTATTAAACTTATATGTACGTCTATCCGTTACTAAGATACAACAAAGCTTTAATTGAGTCTCAGAGCAGTCACCTTTATCTGGTTGAAACAAGTGTGCTACTAGGGAAATATCTCTTAACCTGTTATGTTAGCTATTAGATAAGCAATGATTGCTTTTTTTCCCCGCAAGCTGAAAGTTGAAGTTGATCAATTTAATTTTTAGTTCTTGGTTAATCAAAAACTGAATATTCAGACTAATATTATAGCTTTCAGAAGCCAAATAATACTAGATTAAGAAAAATAGTTGATAGTTAGAAAGAGTATCAACGAAAAGTATGTATTTGAACTATTTATGATATGGGTCAAACCGACCAATGCTACCCCGCTGATCAATGTTACCCCGCTGATTAATGTAGCCCCGTTTTACGGTACTGTAGTTTCGTATTATTGAAAATATATGTTGATCATATCTTACAGTTCGATTCAGCGTATGAGAAAACAAGACAGCAAGCTAGTTAGAGCGAGTAGTTGCAGTTGTCTTATCCTATTCAAAGAATTTATCCGTTTGTATGATCATGAGCGGGATAAGAGAATGATTGACCGCCCGAGGTTGTTACTCCTTTACTGCCAGATTAGCTGTTATTACTCAGAAGATCAGACGAACAGACAGATGATGCAAACATGCTCAATGTGTAAAACTGGTGATCCTAAACTAAGGCAATACCGGCGCTGGCCTCGCCCGAATGCAGGTCAAATAAGGAAAGGGTAGGAATGTGTTGACGTTTATTTGGACGTTTTAATGGAAGCCGAGACCACCGCCGCACTTCCACGAGAAATCACTGGGATTACTTCTCATTCCTTATTTGATTTCTAACAAGTTACTCTGCTTGGGAATTTAGTGCACAATTTGTGAATTACGCAACGGTTTGTGTAATTTATTAGCAGTTCAAAGGAGTTATTTGATTCATTTTTATCCAGAAGCACCATGAATGGACATTCGAAAGTTTTTCAAAAGCATGGATAATATTTTTCAGCATGTAATTGAAAGAAACTAACGAACAAAACAAAAAGAATGTTTTTGCATGCAGCTGAAATAACCACGAAAAGAAAAATATGCACAATGGTTGTTGAACAACTATTTTAATGTAATTCAATGATACACCGTACTGGTTTCATACTACTCAAATACACATGATTGCTACAAACACCGTGTTTTGAGAGAACGTGTTTCACTTGGATCATATCAGATAAATCGGTTTAAATTTCAAAACGCAGATGCACCACTATTTTCAAAATATTGAGGAATAGGTGTTAGGACGCATATGAAAGTCTTTTAGTCATTTCCTTAATTATTTGCAAATTACTCGTATATTAAGAATGGAAGTAGCAACAATTTAGCACAAAAATCAAAGCTTGCTTACATTTGCGATTCACTTCGTTTTAAAAGGTTATGCTTGATGTTCCTGTTTAGATAATATCAGATAGAATAATCATATTAAAGGTTAACTAAGGGGACACAAACCATCTCTCTCTCTCTCTCTCTCTCTCTCTCTCTTTCTCTCTTTCTCTCTTAAAAAATAAGCTCACCTCCCCCTATTTCAAATCCTGGCTAAACCTATGCGCAATAGGCGTTTCTGCCAAGACAAGCAACAAAAAGGGCGTGATTTCGAATAGCATCGTAAAAAACCACGTTATTTCAAAAATCGACGTTAAAACCGCGATATTTCAAAAATCGTCGTAGAAAAAGACCGCGTTTTTTCAAAAATCGTCGTAAAATAAACAAGTTATTTCAAAAATCTTTGTAAGAAACCAGTTTTATTTGAAAAGTCGTCGTATAAAAAAATCTAATATCGAAAAACTAAGGTAAAACTATTACTGTGAAAGTGCATATGCATTATTTCAACGCATATTGCATTGTTAAAAGACAAAATTCATGGTTATCATTAATTTATAGTTAAAACGGGATGGAAATCATCCGTTTTTATCAGCATTTATGTATTTACAGTCAACTTTCGATATTTCGATATTGGAGGGACCATTGAGATAGGGAGAGATCGACATTCAGATTGAGACCTTCCTGGTTTCAATCAATTTTAGTCAGCCATATTCTAAATTAAATTTTGGATAATATTTTATTTACGTGTGCGTTCAAAATAAGAAAGCAAGATTGTTATTTTAATGAGTGTGAGCTTTTTAGTGGAATAACTGTAACGATGATTCAAAGGTGGAGATTAGTATCTTCCATTGAATTCCAACTACTTTCTTGTTATCTTGGCAGATACGTATTTCGTCTACAATGTGCAGACCACTTCAGTGTCGTATTCGTATTAGTATTCGTATTAGTACGACACTGAAAAGGTCTGCACATTGTAGACGAAATACGTATCTGTCAAGATTACAAAAAAAGAAGTTGGAATTCAATGGAAGATACTTATCTCCGCCTTTGAATCAAGATTGTAATGCTATTTCGCATGATTTTGTTTCGTTTCTCGTAATGGATCGTAAAATCGACAAAAAAATGCAACATTGGTCGTGGGCAAAACAGAAACACATAAATTTACTTTGAAAAAAAGTCAATGTATGCGTGGTGTTGTACAGTGTGTTAATTTTGGAATGTGAAAATGGAGTCTGAACGTCCAAAAACTCAAAAAAAAAAAAAAATAACAATCTTGGTCCATAACCGGGAATCAAACCGGAGCCGTCAGTATGACGACTCTACATGCTAACTGTTCGACCATTTCAACAACCATTCAACCATTTCAACGCTTTTCACAAACTGGAAGTTACCATCTTGGTTTCCAAAATGGCCTCGGACATCGATTTCCGGCCTCTACACGACGTCTTCGTTCCGAGAATATCCATATTGTAGACTATTTGACAATTTTTCATAATCCGGAAGTCACCATCTCCAAAATGGCGTTGGACATCGATTTCCGGCCTTTTTCACGTTGTCCTCGTTCGAAAAATACCCAAATTGTAGGATATTCGGTGGCTTTTCACTAACCGGAAGTCGCTATCTTGCTTTTCGCAATGGTGTCGGACGTTGCATAATATGTGAACGGTTCCTCCACAGCACACCATTGAAGGCGTAGGATAGCTGAACACCGCGGAAATTAATCTTCTTCATGACACTCCAAGTATCCAATAATGTTTTTCGCGTTTTTTGACTTTTTCATTGTTTGCACATCCTCAGAAAACACTGAGACTTTTTTGGGTCTTTAACTGCGTTATTTCAAGAATCGAGATAAAAAAACCGCGTTGTTTCAAAAACGTTGTAAAAAAAACCGCGTTATTCCAAGAATCGTCGTCAAAAAACTGTGTAAAAAAGATTGTGTAAAAAAGACTTGAGTGTAGTTGGAATTTAATGGAAATCACTCATCTCTCTTATCATTTTATAATTAAAGGTATTCCTCTTAAAAGCTCACACTCACTAGGATTCAGTTCCATTTGGTGTTGTAGCACGAAAAGTCCGACAGCAATGGGCTCTTCTCTCTGTTAGACTTGATCAAACTTCAATAACCACTGATTATCCTAATCATGCCGTTGTATGAAGGGCCAAAGAGGGGTTGGGTGGGTCGATAGGCAACATCACTTATACGTATCCACAAGGATATAATGAATCTCCTTCAAACAACAAGATTGAACAATTGGTCATTAGAAAGAGCTATCTAACAAGAGGATGTCCCAATGGGCGGGGAGTGCGCCCTCTATTTACAAACTGTTAGCAATGGGGAGTTGGCATTTCCACTCTCCCCATCCAGAGTGCTTAAATCGGGTGCCCTGGTGGTCCCTAGCATTCCCATGAAATATTTATATAATAGTGTATATATTTATGTAAATGAAAAATACCACAAACATTCGTATCTATAATATATGATCTTCATTCGGTTGATCCTGAAATGCAAGAAATGTTGTAAAATGTTAAAGTGTAAAGTTCTGTGGCTCTGCGCTTAAGCCCGTTTTAGTTCGTTTTCAGCGATAGCAGCAATTCACCAAAATCTTGGTTTGAAATTTAACAAAAATAACATTTATACATTTTAATTTACTGTTGCCATGGTCACTATTTCTTGCTTCATGCTGATTTTATAACAGCAATCCGCTTTTATTTTTGCTTATTTGCTTATTTTTTTTAAGATTTGACTGAAAGGGAATTAAAGACAAATGGACAAAACAAAAAACAATAAGTAATGTTCCATTCATCTATGAAGTAAAATCAATAAAACAATATTATCAAACATAATGATATTGTGAGTCATTGTAAAGTAATGACAAAAATTGAACTATAAAACCAAAAACTAGCCAAATGGCACACCGCGCTAAGGTCAGATTTGGTAATATGTTCATATGCAAACCGTAAATGAAAAATAAATTCAGTAATAAGTGCAAAAGCCTACCACAGATTCCGTTGCAGCTTCTTGCATTTAAGGCACTAGATACTTCTAAATCATAAGGTTTGAAAAATGGATCAAAATGATAATTGGACATGTAAGACATAATCAGCAAAAGTATATACCTATTGTATGAAAATTGTAAAATTATTTTTATGTTAATATATAAATCCCGTGTTCGACGACACGTATTATGTCCACCCGGAAGACCGATCGTCGCTTAATAGCAACAAGAAATCTGGTGGTGAAGTTCTTCTTACCGTGCACTCAAAATTCAAATCTCGACTTCTGAAGCCTCCCGAAGACTCAACGGTGGAACATCTTTGGGTGGCGATATCCACTAAAACCTGGACTCTGTTTATCTGTGTGGTCCATATTACCCCCGATCGTGTAAGTGGCAGCAGCCTTATCGAAAAGTACGCTCTTTCTTTGGATTGGATCGTGTCACAAATGGGACCCAGCGACAACATCATTATCGTGGGAGATTTTAACCTCAGCAAAAATCCATGGCATATCGATACTAACGGCTTCTGCTATCCAGACAATTCCTGTTCGTCATTCAGACCAGCTTCGCTCTCCTTGCTTGATGCTTACTCTGCCGCCAGACTTTGGCAAATTAATGGTATTCCAAATGCGAATTAACGTTTGCTGGATCTGTGTTTCATTAGCGAAGAATTGGGTCAAAGATGTTCCGTTCTTCAAGCTCCGACACCGATCAAAAGCTGCAGAAATTATTCCCCTCTTCTACTGACACTGGAGTTTAACCCTAAGTACAGCTTCCATGACATCATCGAAAAAGTTTATTATGACTTCACCCATGCTGACTTCGAGGAAATGAACTCGAAATGAACTTTCTCGCCAGCGTGAATTAGAACCCGACCCTTGTAAACGGAGATGCAAATTTTGCTGCTTCGACTATGTGTGGAATTTTGATCTACGCCGTTAATCAATTCGTACCTGAGAAATTCAACCATAAGCTTCCCAAACCTGCTTGGTCTAATACCGATCTCAAACATTTGAAACGAGTTAAAAGGGCTGCTCTGAGGAAACACAGCAAATATCGCACCGATTCTACGAGGACAAACTACGCACGCGCCAACGACGACTACAAACACCTCAATAACAGCTTGTACAACTCCCATCAGTCTCAATTGCAGAGTCATCGCAAACCGAAACCGAAGAGATTTTGGCGGTTCGTGAATGAACAACGGAAGGAAACCGGATTACCTTGCACCATGACTGATGGCACTCACGAAGCTGACTCTGTCGCCAACTTGCACCGTACGCAGTTCAGCAGTGTCTTCTGTGACGAAATGCTGGATGCAGAGGGCCTCGAAGCGGCTACTAGCAATGTTCCCCGCTTGTCTGTATTTGGCTCTGCACCCACTATCCATAGTGATATGGTGATTTTAACAGGGAAGCAGATAAAAAGCTTAACTGCCTGCGGTCCTGGTGGTATCCCTTCAATTATCCTGAAGCGTTACCTTAACAAACTCGCTGCGCCTCTGGCTACGGTCTTCAATTTGTCATTAACTTCCGGTGTGTTTCCTGAATGCTGGAAAGAGTCGTTTGTTTTCCCAATACACAATAAGGGATGCAAACGATCCGTCGCCGCCTATCGTGGGATTGCTGCACTAAGTACTGTATCCAAGCTATTCGAACTAATTGTTCTCCAAAGGCTGGTCTATGACTATTCACAGACTATTTCTCCTGACCAACACGGTTTTATGCCCAACCCAACAAACATCGGTGTTGAATTAGAGCTTGTTCGAGCAAATTTGGAGAAGCTATTCAGCTGTTTCTTCTAGAATAGCTGAATAGCTTCTCCAAATTTGTTTGACAAGCTCTAATTCAACACCGATGTTTGTTGGGAAGCGCTCAACGGCGACCAACCTTACCGTATTTACATCGTTCGTCATCCGTGAAATGGAACGCGGTCATCAAGTAGACGCCATAT
>JAHHFK020005940.1:0-26393 GCA_024533555.2 Aedes koreicus | reverse complement strand
TGTATGTATGTATGTGTATGCATGGTAGCCACCATCCCTTCTAGCCCTTGGCTTGGATGCAGCTCCACTTAATAGCAAGATCAAATTGAGCCACCGATCTGAATTCAAAATATCGCTGTATGAAGGGCCAAAAACGAAGGAGGAGAATCTGCAAGCAGAGACACTCACGCGAAATCCACGGGAAATTACGAATCCCCTTCCAACGATACGATCCAACAAATCGAATAACCCACTTGCAATACTTATTAAGCTTTCTACAGGATGGCTTGTTGAAGAAGGGCGCGTCACCCTCACTGAAACTGCTGGAGTAGAATTCACAGCATCATAATCGAATCAGGTAGGGACAAAGAAAATGATAATGTTCATTCTCTCCTAGACTCAGCGCAATGAATCAAACCATCGTCCAGTTTCAGCTTGAATGATACCCTGATGCACCCTCCCAACTCCAGTATTTATTATATACATATAATGTAAATAATATGACATAATATTCAATATATGTATTATGGAATAGTGCAATGAAATATACATGAATATTTAACTCAAATAATATGTCATAGATATGTCATGATGAAACAATTTAGTGATAATAATATGCAATAAAAAGACAATAATATGCAGTTTTGAAGCTTTTTACAGCTCAATCAGTGGCAGATGAGTGTAATTCTGGAATGTGAAGGTCATATTGTACCAATAAAATATAAAACATTTAATTATATACAAAATTATAAAAAATATGTATGTATTTATGACATATGTATGTATAATCAGCAGAACGAAGAGCATTTATAAATTTTAAAATTAGTATCCAATAATGTAAATCAATATAAAAATACCTGGTACAATGTAATAAAATATCTATATAACCTGAATCACCTCTCAAACCTAGAAGCAGATGAAATTTATATAATTATTAATATTATTTTTCCATTTGTTATACAATGAAACGAAATAAGAATTGAAGCAGTTACATGATGAATGTATACTAAATGTAATGGTAATATTATCGATGACATGAATGGTTGTAAATAATATGTGGTCATGAGGAAATAACTGAAACAATGCTAGATGATATATGAAAATTATATGCTGCTTGGTGCCTCATTACAGCTCAATCATTGGTAGTTGAATGTAACCCGAATGGGAAACCTTTTGGCCAAACCATGTCGTAATAAATGAAGTACAAAACATGCATTATGGCATGTTATGTACGTATATAACATATGCATTATAATCAGCAGAATTGAAAAGCATTTATTAATTTTAATAATATCCAATGATCTAATTTACGAGAAAAGATCCTTGAGCTACAATGATAAAAAAATAGCTATACTATCTGGAACAAACTTCCTTGTACTCTTCAAGCAGATAGAATTTAATTAATATTATTATTATTCTTTAATAATAATTTCAATATGTTTTTAATAATATACCATGATGAAAATAATACGATGCCGCAATAAAATACTAAATAATGTATATATAATAATAAAATGCAGCCATTTGCCTCTTCGGCAGCGGTGTTATTTCCGAAATTTCTAATGTGATATATAATGAAACATAGCCGATCTCCTGGCAGCCGTTTTGCTAGAAAAATGTATCTAAACAATAAGGCGAAATAAATTCCCTATGAATATGATTGTCGCCTAAAAACGGAAGCTTAATAAATCTAAAATAAAAAAGAAATAAAAATAAAACACAAGAGGAAATTTGATTTATCCACTAACTTTTGTTTCCCATCAGTTTTATAAACGATTCTTTATGCCTGTCCAATAGAAGATGTACGATCAATGTTAGGTTTTGTATTTTTAATCGTCTTATGATAAAAGAAGGGAAAAATTGCATTAAACTATCGTATCCTTTCATATACATAGCGTGAGTTAGGTTGGCTTAGACTCATAATTGATGCATAAATGCGAAGCTGAAAATAGCATTAAAAATATTGTGAAGGTTTGTGACACAGGTGGATCCTCCGGTGGACACAGACGCTCGGCACGCACCTCCTCAATCTAGTCAGTCAGAAGACAACAGTGCCCAGGCTGCACTACCAGCTAAGTACGCAACCCTTAGCTGGCGGCTTTCCTTGTCATCTTTTGACCCGTGGAAGCATGAGGTGTGAACTTGTGAGGACCAGGGCTATAAGCAGGGGGACGCGGACGCCTGTCGTATCCGGATGGGACAACGAATGTTTCGTTACCATTTCCGCTTTCGAAATCGGCCGATAGCACGTAAGCCCCAGCCAATTCATCCAACTCAATGGAGTTATTGGGATTTGATTCCATGGCACGTCCGTTGCTGTTCGCTATATTCGTAAGACTGCCTACTAGATTTTCTGAAAACTTAGTTAGGAACCGGTTTTTTTTTTTTTTTTTTTTTTGTAGAGAAAACTGCTAAAGTGAGAAAACTCTACCATGGTTTCATGTAGAGCGAATGTTGCTTAGCAACCAATATAGGTACGGGAATAGATTTTCCGGTTTTGTTTCAGCTGTAGAGAAAACCGCTAAAGTGAGAGAACTCTACCATGGTTTCATGTAGGGCGAATGTTGCTTAGCAACCGATTCGTTGTTTATTTGTAACGGACAGCATGTCTACATAATTGCCAGAATACGATGTATACCTAACACCGGTACTGCAATAATGTCGAGAAGACTTTTTTTGTTTTGTTAGATTAACATCTGAAAAGGTATTATTTATTTTAATTCTCAATTCAATCTTTCATACCACAATCACTCTCACCTCTAATCTTAATTTATAAATTTGTTTATTTGTTCTGTAGGTATCGCTTTTTTGTGTCAATAAAATAAATAGTAATAATGAATAATAAAAAATATAATTTCGGTGATGATTGTTACACTCTTGGTGTAATATGTCGTAATCGAAACAAAAATATTATAATTATAACCAAAACAACAATATTATTATTTCTTACAGTAATAAAAGCTTTAGGGTCTTTCTAAATATATGTATATATATATATATTTTTTTTTTTTTAAAACTTCACTTTGGAATAAGTTTTTGTATTTTTCTAGAACTACGATTGAATCAATATGAATTGTCAATATGAAATTCTAAAATTCCGAATACAACACAATCTGTTATTTTATTCCACAACATTGCCTTTATTTATTTTTTTTTGTGTATCTAACTTTTGTCGCTGTAAATTGAATAATTTAGTTTTTTTTTTTGAGTGTATGCAAATTTCAAATGGATCATCCCTTGCTCTGTTAGAATCTGACGCACGACGATGCAGATTGCAACATGTACCGGTTTTGTTTTTGTTTTTTTTTTTTTTTTTAATTAGGTTTTGTGTCCTTGAACGCACGCACAGTAAAGCGCCATTTAGAACACAGGAGTGCAAGTAAGCAGGAAAATCTTTTGGTGGAAATCAAACCATCATTCTTCTGCATGTGCCAGCAAGAGTGAGGTTATTAATTGTCAAAAAGCCTAATTCAGTAGCAAACTAGGTTGCAGAATGAAAACCGTGATGGAATGTATGTCGGCATTTAAGTTCTCTATTAAAATTCGATATTGCAAACCGTATGCAACGCTTAACAATATGATGAACCATTCGCCAACCTATACGTGTATTGTCGTGTGGATATTAGAAATAGGTGCTGGATTCGCATATCTGGAATTGCATTGAAAATTGAGCATCAACAACAAGAGGAAAAATGAACACCAATCTGAATGTGCACTGTACCATGAAATGAATTACGGAGATCATGAAGTATAAACCGAAAATTCTATTGTCGTTACTCACTTCAAAATGTAAGGCAAGGTGTAAGTGCAAATTGTAAAGTAATGTGAATACAAGCATTTAGTTATTTCTTATGTTATTACCGATGTTCATTGATTAACATTCTTTAAATTCTATTCATAGATATGATACAGTACCATGTCCTTAAATTTGGTAGGTATTTTAGTGTTTCGTTTAATCCTTAATCGCATTGGCTGATTTTGTGGCTGCTGGACTTGCTGTTTATGCATTTCGTTGAATTTGTCTGTATAAACAAAAGGCAGCATTAAACATTTCAATATGTTAATAAGCAAATAAAAGCATCCTTACTAAAACTTCCATCGCTTGTAGAAACGTCGTCTGTATTAACAGTATTTTGCTCGGGTCTGTCTTCATATTCCGAGTTGTTTTCATCATAGCTGTCAATAACTTTCTTGGCATCTTCAACATTTCGTGAATATACTATACCGCGATTACTTTTGACAACAATTTTTGCACCGTCTCTAGCTAGTATAGTATATCTTTCGGAACCAAAGGTTGAATCAGATTTGAGGCGTCTTATTTGTGTTAGAACTACTTTGTCGCCAACAGCCAAATCCGATTCCTTAGCTCCTCGTTTGGCATCAGTATATCTCTTACTTTCCTGCTTTGAAAAGCTATCTCTCTCTCTTATTTCTTCACGATCAAGTCCACTGGTTGATTTGGCCTCCCAAAGACAAGGGAATGTACCACGCCATTTCCATCCTACTAATAATTCGAAAGGCGTAACTCCGAGACGCGAGAGTGGCCGTACCTTATTATGGTTGTGTACATAAGTTTCAAGAGCCTTTCGCCAGTTCAAGTTATCTAGTTTTGAAGCAGCCAACGCCTTTTTTATTCCCTGGTTTTGTCGTTCAATGGCACCATTAGATTGGGGACTCAATGGTATTGACTTCTGGATTGCAATACCTTTGTTCTGCCAGGTAGTAATAAATTTATTGCTTTGAAAAGGAGGCCCGTTGTCACTTTGTATGACTTACGGGTTCCCCCAAATCATAAAAATCTTGTTCAATGCATCAATTGTAGAATCTGCGTCAATATTTTTCATCTCAATTACATGCAAGTATCTTGAGTATGTGTCCACCACAACAAGAAATTCACCTGTACCGAATTCGTTTGCCGAGAAAAAATCAATTTGGAGAATTTCCCACGGTGCTTGTGGAAGTTCTCTACTTGTTAATGGAATTGGCGGATTCTTCCGAGAAAGTAAGAGGCATGTTTCGCAGGCTTTTACGTATGAATCAATGTCACTACTCATCCCCGAACACCAACAATATTTTCGCATTATCCGCTTTGTAGCTGAAGATCACATGTGACCTTGGTGAGCAGATCGGATTGCTCTTTGGCGTAGTATTAGCGGCAGAATTATTCGATCATTTTTGAATATAATACTTCCGAAAACAAAAAGATTTCTGATTTCTGATTCATACCTTCGTAATCCAGTTTTCCACTTCCCAGTTTCAATGGCTGTCTTGACGTTACAGAGTTCTATGTCCTGTTCTGAGCTGGAATCAATTTCATCCCATGTGAGCTCGATCACACCGGTATCTAGGAAGTATAGCAAGTGCTTGCTGTCTGCTCCTTCATCAAATGATTTTTTTGGTGGGTTTTGAACGACCAGTCTGGATAGTGCATCAGCAAGATTCAAATTTCCAGGAACTCTGCTTACGTTGAAATTATACGGTTGCAATCTCAACGCCCAAGACTCGGCCCTGCTTACTGCTCGTTTGCCGATTCGATGTAGGCCTCCAAATATAAATTCATTGGCCTCTGCATCGGTTCTTATTGTAAATGGAATGCTCATCAAATACATTGAAAATTTTTCAACTCCCCAGATCATTGCTAGCGCTTCTTTCTGTGTCTGGGGGTACTTTTTCTCTGCGATGGTAAGGGTTTTTGAAGCACAAGCAATCACTCGCGGATGGTAATCTTTATCGATCTGAACTAGAACAGCTCCAGTTCAGTTTCATCAAACCTGCTATAGTACCCTAGCGTGGTTATTGTTTTCCAAGCATCGTTCTTCAAGTACACGAACTCTTCTTCTAGTCCTTGGTTCCAATAAAACCTGTCAGATTTTGCCAAATCACGCAACCTCCACGTTCTTTGCGCTCGGTGAGGAATGAATTTTTCTATGAAATTGATCAGACCTAGAAAACTTTTTACTTCTGCAAGGCTCTCTGGATTTCTGAAATTCTTGAGTGCGGCGATCTTGTCATCCGCTAACCTCCAGCCATCAGAGGATACGAGGAATCCCAAGAATTCCACTGATTGTTTCCCGAACTTACATTTCTCTTCGTTGATGAGCACATTATGGTTTTTTAAACAATTCATCACCTTTGCAAGATTTTTGTCGTGTTCTTCCTTAGTTTTACCGGACACCATAATGTCGTCCAAATAGTTCACCACTCCTTCACATCCTGCTAGTACTACGGTTTGCAGTGCCTCCTGAAATATATCAGGTGCATTGCAAAGACCAAAAGGTAGTCTTTTATATCGATATATACCATCTCCAGCAAAAAAATTTGTAAGGTGGCGTGAATTTTTATCCAATTCTATATGGAAAAATGCATTTTTCAAATCTATTGTAGAAAACCATGTTGCCTCGTGAAGTTCCATTAAAATAGATTCGAAAGTCGGCATTTTGAAGGGTGTTCGGTAAATATTTCGATTGGGTCCCCTCAAGTCAATCACAAGGCGTATATCTTCCTTACCTTTAGGAACTACAAGCAAGGATGAGCAAAAAGAGCGATCCATCTCGATGGTAACTTCCTCTATTATATCCGCAATCAGTAGTTCACTAAGCTTTTGCTTGGTAAGTTCCTTAAATGCTGAAGGGATATGCGTATTCCCCCCCCCCTCCCTCCCCCAAATGGGAGAAAAAATTAACAAACCCATACCCCACTTTCTCTCCCTTACACATTTCGCGAGGGTGGCATATCCGAGTTGTATTTTAGTGTGACAGGAGGAATGTTAAACTTGGGAAATTCAATAGCTGGTGCAGAGGGTTCAATGTGGGCTATGTTTGAATTGAATGACATGATCGGCAATGGTCTATATCGCACTGGCACATTTAGTCCGATATCAAGTACACTATATCTGATTGCCGTGTTGAAACCCAAGAGTGCTCGAAATTCATTCACAACGTAAAATTGTTCGATCATTACTGGCCGATCTTCAGAGATAAACAGTTCAGCATAAAAAACAGCAAGCACTTCAATATGTTCGTTAGATGCATAGCCCTTTAGTGGACGATTTGTTGTAGGACTTGTCATAAATATTTTGGATGACGTGTGATTGTCGGCAACGATTTTATGATACGATAATTTGGTTATCGTATTCACCTGAGCACCAGAGTCAATCATAAATTCGACATCTATTCCCGCTACCTTTGCGACAATTATAGCAGTTGCATCTGGCAGTGTTGAAGACGCATGTGCTTGTACATTATTTATTTCTTTGCTACTTGGCTCAATTTGTGATGATTGAAACGGTTCCTGAAAGTAACACAATTTTTATTTATTTATTTATTTTTATTTTTTTTTTTATATAATTTTAGGTTATCTCACTGGATATACTATAATGTAATCACATGATAAGTTTTAATTGTCGTCACATCTGGGTAATTAAGTTTATTTATTTATTTATTTATTTATTTTAGAGTCGTGTGGTTTGATAGTAATACGTAGTGTTATAGACACAGTGATATGTATATTTTGAATGATTTTTGTCTATTTCAGGAAGAGAATGTGAAAATTGTTGGCTGATTGAAATTAGTTCCGAAGATTTGTGGAAGTCAGCCATAAAATATGTAAGGTTTGTAGGAATTAGAGTGTCCAAATATTGTAACGATAATCTACTCAGGGTTTTCTTCGGGATGTCGTACCTCTTCAACAATTTCTTGTTCTCCTGTATTCTCAATTGCTGCTATCTTCCTCGGTAGGTTGTGAGCTTCTATGTCAGCTGGGCGCTTCCATGTCCTGTTTGTTGCTTGTTGAATCGCTCGTTGATTGGGCGTCGAACACATACGAGCAATGTGGCCTGTTCGTCCACATGTGTGGCACACTTTATCGGCATTTGGACATGAGAATTGTTGATGAAATATACTGCCGCACCTCCAACAGTTGCTACCAGATTGGTTCCGCACCAAACCTTGATTAAAACCTCTTCCATTTATCCTGGTACCACGACTGCCTCTGGCCTGTCCTCTGCCACGCGAATTTGAACGGTAACCTTGACTTTGTCCTGGGTCCCTGGACACCAATGCTATGGTTGCTGTATCACGAGGATTGTGAATCCTTTGAAACTCTTCCTCGTTTGCCTTTTCCAACTCACGATCAAGCACCAGATCAATAAGGTCTTTTAATGAGCCATGCTTAACCCAATTCCGATGCGCTAGAACTCGTACTCTACTGTCACTATCACCCTTGGTAATCACCCTTACAACTGCTTCCATCTCTTCGTCGATGCCGTAGCTGCATAACTTAGCGGCACTGGCAACTCGACGAACGAATTCAATGCTGGTCTCTTTTTGTAATTGGCACAAATTCATCAACTTCCCTCGTTGTGATAGAATATAGGTTCTGGACCCAAAATAGTCATCAAGCCGTGCGATTGCGTTAGAGAAAGGTGCCGTTCGCTCGTTGGGCATAACTGCAGTTGAAATTGTTGTGTTGAAAATTTCACGCAACTTCACACCTGCCTTAATCTTGAAAACTCCAAACTTTGCTTGTTCGTCAGCCGAACTGACTAATTGAAATGAAGCGATCAACGTATCCTTCCAAAACTCGTATGCTCGTTTATCGATTTCCGATCCTTCCGTGGGTAAGCATTCTGGTACGTTCAATGTTCCAAGGGTCCAGTTGTTCATGTTGAGAGGAACAAGGACTCATTTCTAGATTCGAAAAAGTCTTCTCTCATCGTGCTTGATCGAGCTTGCTGAAGAGGTTCACTCAAGTTTTGTTCAGTGGAAAGACGTGCAACCTGTTCGCGAAGGGAATTATTCTTTTCTACAGCTGCCTTCAATTCCTTCAACAACTTTTTTTTGGAAATTTTCCTGTAGGAATGACAATACAAGAAAAAAAAAACATTTGCATTTTTTGGTTATATTAATTTTCAATATTTTTTTTTTTTTTTTTTTTTTTATTTTTTTTTTTAGCTCGATCTATTTCCATCGGAGCCTGGTATAATTCTGCCTGTTCTAACGAATTCCGTCTATCTCCACCGGAAACGTATTTAATTTTCATATATCACATTTTATTTTTATTTATTATTACTTTTATTTTTTTTTTTTTAGACTTCCGTCCATCTCCACCGGAGTCTATAACATGCCTTTGCTAAATTTATTTGGTCTCATTTGATTTATCCATGCTCATTTGCTCTTCTTTGATTTATTTTTTTTTGACGATATACTTACTTTTTTTTTGAACCGGCAGAACTACCGACTGCGCCATTGTCGTATCCGGATGGGACAACGAATGTTTCGTTACCATTTCCGCTTTCGAAATCGGCCGATAGCACGTAAGCCCCAGCCAATTCATCCAACTCAATGGAGTTATTGGGATTTGATTCCATGGCACGTCCGTTGCTGTTCGCTATATTCGTAAGACTGCCTACTAGATTTTCTGAAAACTTAGTTAGGAACCGGTTTTTTTTTTTTTTTTTTACTGTAGAGAAAACTGCTAAAGTGAGAAAACTCTACCATGGTTTCATGTAGAGCGAATGTTGCTTAGCAACCAATATAGGTACGGGAATAGATTTTCCGGTTTTGTTTCAGCTGTAGAGAAAACCGCTAAAGTGAGAGAACTCTACCATGGTTTCATGTAGGGCGAATGTTGCTTAGCAACCGATTCGTTGTTTATTTGTAACGGACAGCATGTCTACATAATTGCCAGAATACGATGTATACCTAACACCTGGACTGCAATAATGTCGAGAAGACTTTTTTTGTTTTGTTAGATTAACATCTGAAAAGGTATTATTTATTTTAATTCTCAATTCAATCTTTCATACCACACCCCGCCCCCACAAAAAAAAATTTCCCCAAGGTTTTTCACACATTTTTTAATCCACTTTTTCCGTTGGAATAACAAAATTTCAAACCAATTCTTTGCTCAACGTTTCATTCTATGGTAAAATTCGAAAAACGCCCTGGAGGCTGACTTGTTTATAGTGCCGTAAAAAAAAAGCTTCGTGACAGATCGTGCTTAATTTTGACATGTAGTCGTATAACAGTCCTACCAATCTAAGAAAAAAAAATTGTTCACGATCCGCAAACAGAACAAACATAAACACATTTCGTCTGTATTTGGCTCTGCACTCACTATCCATAGTGATATGGTGATTTCAGCCGGGAAGCAGATGAAAAACTCAACTGGATGCGGTCCTGATGATGTTCCTTCAATTGTCCTGAAGCATTGCCTTAACACACTCGTTGAGCCCCTGGCTACGGTCTTCAATTTGTCATTAGCTACTGGTGTGTTTCCAGAATGCTGGTAAGAGTCGTTTGTTTTCCCAATACACAAAAAGGGATGCAAACGATCCGTCGCCAACTATCGTGGGATTGCTGCACTCAGTGCGGTATCCAAGCTATTCGAACTAATTGTTCTCCTAAGGCTGATCCATGACTATTCACAGACTATTTCTCCTGACCAACACGGTTTAATGCCCACGTGCTCGACGGCAACCAACCTTACCGTATTTATATCGTTCTGTTCGTCATCCGTGAAATGGAACGCGGTCATCAAGTAGACGCAATATACACAGATCTCTTTGCGGCCTTCGATAAAATGAACCATCAGATTGCAATTTCCAAATACGACAAAATGGGGGTTCACGATCAAATGTTTAACTGGCTCCGCTCATACCTGACTGGTAGAACTATGTCTGTGAAGATCTCAGATTATGCCTCGTTCAGCTTCTCGGTAACATCCGGCGTTCCGCAAGGCAGCCACCTTGGTCCATTCTTTTTCCTGTCATATATGAACTACGTGAACTTGGTCCTCAGATGCCTGAAATTATCCTACGCGGATGACCTAAAGCTGTACTACTTCATAAAATGTCCAGAAGACGCCCATTTCCTTCAGCAGGAACTACAAGTGTTCGACGACTGGTGTCGGATCAACCGAATGTCCTTAAATGTATTAAAATGCTCGGCTATCTCCTTTGGCCGAAAACGTGCGATTTATCTCCACGACTACATCCTTCGAGGAACACGCTTGAAACGTGAAACAACAGTCAAGGACCTGGGAGTTATGCTCGACTCCCAACTGTCATTCGAGAACCACATTGCCTACTTTGTTCTAAAGCCTCATCGCAGTTAGGATTCATGTTCTGCTTCGCAAAAAACTTCAAAGACGTTTATTGTCTGAAGGCAATATACTGCTCTTTGGCTCGTCAATGTATGGAATGTCCCAGAACTTTACACGATTTATAATTTATGTGTGTATTGTTACGCTCCCTTTATGTGCATGATATTGAACAGAAATTTACACTACTTTTTCGAACTGGGCAGCTAACGAGTTTGTTTGATTGAAATATATCAAACGTACCGTTCTAAATTCTTGTCAATTGACTGCCAGCGATGGCCGAAATTGTTTCAACTTTCCTTTCGTCAAATACCTTAAATCTTGTGTACAATTTCAAACACAGCTCGCAAATTTAAACGGTCTCTATATTATTCCGAGGCACAAGCTTATAGCAAGAGCAGAGATATTACAAATAACGACCGTCACTAAATATTGAAAAAAATAAATGATTCAAACATTCATTGGACATTGCTAGATAGTCCTACGTCACCTTTGCGTACAACCCCAGTGGGCTGCCCCTTATAGTTTTATCACTTGTTCTAGCATGTAGACTATATATTTTGTTAAAATACGTGTAGAAAAAATCCGTATTGAATCGTTAAAATCGGTCAAAATCGGCTCTCAATCGTTATTAAAATTTACCTTGTTTTCACAATTAAATACCACTATCACACTTTGTGAGTGAACCCAACACAGTTTGGAAATAACATGTAATTTTCTGCGTTACCTAATGCACATAAAGGGAACGTTAGATTTGGCCGAAATTAATGGGATATTTCTTGTAAATTTAAGCCAGATAACGCCTGAATCTAGTCTGTTGTACGAAAGATTGCAAACATTGTTGTATGGCGCATGAAATATTGCAAACAATTTCGTTGTTTACGCTTCTTTTGGCTTGATATTAAACGAAGGAAAAATTTACACGGCAGTTAAAATTCATCATTTTTTTCTGTGAACAGTATCCTTACTGTTGGTTTAAATCAGTTCAAATTGGATTTCAATACCAATACCAATATGATTTACTAGGCGTCGTGCGAATTTGGCGTATCGTTTACCAAAACTTGCCAACCCAACCGTCAATCCACAATCCGAGTGTTTTCTCGTGGAAGTAAAGAAGATTTCTCGGCTTCCATTAAAGCGACTTTCACGACAACAGACTCTAACCCTTTCCTTGGGACTATTATAGAAATACTATGATAGCATCACTTATTAAGCTAAGTCCTGGTCCAACGAACCCTGGCATCTTAAGAAACCCCCTCCTGTGACCTTTGTTGGGACGCAGAGGTTAACCCAGTCCAAAAAAAAAACAACAAAGTTCACACTAATATTCCTTTCACATTCCCATCTGTTGGCAATGATTATAACTGGTACAATGAGGTCAATCCCAGGCCCCATTAAATTGATTCATTGTACAATTTCACTAGTTCTAAAAAGACTAGTTCTAAAAAGTTGATGCAAAAAAGTTACGTCAGTTGATGTTTTATGCGTGTATTTACCAGATTAGTTGTAAGGAAGAATTAAAAAGGAGAACAAGCTGATTTGTTTCTTCTGATGAGACAAACAAGCTTGTCTAACAACTGAACATTCAATGATTTAAAAATTGATCTTAAAATCATACCAATCATCACAAACCACCACCAATTGAACCAGACGCAAGCGGAAGGCATAGCAAAGACAGTAAAAATATAATTTTGATATGATGCTCGAAAAAATAATCGTTTAAAGTTCAACTCGCACCACCACCAGCTTACTTAAACCAACGGTCATCAGCCCCAATGTGTCAAGATTTGCGCACTGTCGCAACGCAGGCTCAAAAACGAACAGCATAACATCAAAAATAAAAATAATAATTGCATCCCGCACAACGAATCGAACCTCAATCAATGTCACGGTTGCACTTATGCATCTACATTGCGATGCATGAAAGGCGAAAGAATCCGTTAAGAACTGGTCCTGGCCAACGGGTTTTGGGTTCTTTCATTTTTCGAACAATTCCTGTTTGCGTTTCGGTTGCCCTACTGATGCCAAGTTACTTTCATATGCGCGAGGTCGCTGCATCCAGGAAAGGATAAAAGGGCAAAACCTTTGCCAAAATTCAGCTTTCACCGTTCAGCTTATTTACCAAGTGCCCACGGTGGCGTTAGGAAGTGTTTCTTTCAGCGACGAAAATGGGATCCAAAATATGGGATCTTTTGATATTACTAGTGATTCTGTTAGTGATCAGTGCAAGCACAGCGGCCAGATTAATAGTGAACAGTGAGAGTGATGCATCCCAAATTGCGGTTTTAAGAAGCAATATATACAAAGCTTTCCAAGATGACGAGAACAAGTACAAAATCTCCAATTTAGATCAACGTGCCTCGCCTCATACATTGGTTGATTTGTTACAAAATGGTGAAGCACACATTCCGAGTCCAGGTGATCGATTGGTTTTAAGCGGTGTACAGAAACAAGTAACAACGGATGAGAAAACCTCAGGGGAGAAACAGATCGAAATCCCGCAAATCCCTCCAGCACTTCAAAGCATTTTATCAATATTTCAACCCAGTACATTCACGACTGAAACAGCTGTGTCGTCTAGTTCAACAACAATTGAATCCAGCTCCACAGTGGAACCCAGCTCCACAGTGGAATCCAGCTCCACAGTGGAATCCAGCTCCACAGTGGAATCCAGCTCCACAGTGGAATCCAGCTCCACAGTGGAATCCAGCTCCACAGTGGAATCCAGCTCCACAGTGGAATCCAGCTCCACAGTGGAATCCAGCTCCACAGTGGAATCCAGCTCAACAGTGGAATCCAGCTCCACAGTGGAATCCAGCTCAACAGTGGAATCCAGCTCGACAATGGAATCTAGCTCACAATGGAATCTAGCTACAGCAGCAGTACTGATGCAACCTCAGCAGCGTCGATCCCTTCTGAGTCGAGTACTATGTCTATGGAAGCGTCCACAACTTCCTCAACTGATACCACATTGACAACCACAGTCACCGACTCTTCCAAACCAACTGATGCTGTAACAAATTCATTATCCTTTATACCTTTCTCGTCTGCCTTTGCAACAACGTCCACACCCAATCCTATGACTTTAATCTTCCCACATGTTTTTCCTCTCAAATCTGGCCAAAAATATTTCAAAACAATCACACAATATGAAGCTGGTAACACAAATGTGCCAAATACATTCAACTTTATCAACTCTATTGAGTCCAATCAGGCCAGCCAATTACGAGCGAATCAACAGTCCGATACCTTCTTTCAACAGCTTGGCTCACAGTTCACCAACGCCTTTGGCAGCAATAGTGCCAATCAAAGTTCCGGATCCAACCCTTTGAGTCCGATCACTTCACAATTTCAGAACGTAAGCTCGCAAATAACCGGAGGAATCTCAAACGCCACCAGCGTCCTCCAAGGGTCGGCAAATCAAACATCCGGATCGAATCAAGTTGGCATGATTACATCGCAAATTCAATCTGTTGGGTCCCAGATCACGAGCTCTCTCTCCAATCAGTCTCAATCTAGCGGCATTGCTTCTCAGTTTCAAAACGTGGGTACTCAGATCACCGGAGGATTCAACAATGCTACCAACGCCATAGCAGGATCAAATAATAATGCCGGCGTTCAAACTCAACTTCAACAACTGATCAGCACTCTCGGGTCCAATCAGAGCAATAAACCTCAAGTGAACCAACAATCGGATACTTTCTTTCAGCAGCTGGGATCACAATTCAGCAATGCCTTTGGAAGCAACAGTGCCAATCAAAGTTCCAACCCACTGAACTCCATCGCGTCTCAATTTCAAAACGTAGGTTCACAGATAACCGGAGGATTTACAAACGTCTCTAACGCATTCGCAGGATCAAGTAACAGTGCTAATGAAACATCTGTATCGAACCCTTTTGGTACCATATCATCGCAGATTCAATCAATAGGTGCTCAGATCACCGACGGCTTCACCAATGCTACGAACGCTTTTTCCGGATCAAGCAACAGCGGCAATCAAACGCAGTCTGGATTTGCACCACTCGACGGCATAAATTCACAGATTCAGAATGCCGGTTCACTGTTCTCCACAGGGTTCGCAAATACCACCGATGCGCTAATAGGAAGTAATTCCAATCCCGGAATTCAAGGCCAGCTTCAACAACTGATCAACAATCTTGGAACCAACCAAAGCAGCAACAGTGCTAACAGTACATCTGGATCTGATCCTCTAGGAAGTATAACCTCACAGTTTCAGAACCTAGGATCGCAAATTACAGGTGGATTCAACAACGTTACCAACTCCTTCACAGGATCCAACAACGATGCCAACCAAACATCCGGATCTTCTGCACTAGGATCCATTGCATCCCAATTCCAAAATATAGGATCCCAAATCACTGGAGGCATCTCTAACTTTTCCGGTGCCCTAACGGGTTCAAACAATAACAATCCTCCTCCAGGAAACACATCACAAGATACCGGCGTTTTAGGGTCTTACAATCCCTTCGGAACCAACAGTGCTGACCAACCTTCCGGAACCAACCCATTCAGCCCCTTAACATCACAATTCCAGAACATTGGATCACAAATCACCGGAGCCATTTCCAACGCATCGGGAGGCGTGATCCCGAATTCTCCCTTCAATCAACTCAGCCCTTCGGCGGTATCCCAAGCTTCCAACCAGGTAGTTGATGCGCTAAAACCTGCCTCTGTTCAAGGGCAGCTCGAAGGAATCGGTTCCCAGCTACAAGCAAACATTCCACCTTTAAACGATGAGGAAACATCGCACCAGTCTTCTAATACACAAAACCCAGCCAGTAATGACGTAGGCGTGCTTAGTACCATAGAAAATGTGCTAAACTGGAACACGCTTAACCAAGTCCCTTTCGTCACAAACTTGCTTGGAACTAGCAGCAACAACAATCTCCTCCCTACAGTTTCAACGACATTGCCTTTGCTTTGTCCAGTTTGTATACCGGTGTGCGGTAAAACCAATCCTCGAACGCTTCGGGATCTGCGCATAGTCGGAGGGGCCACACTGACTCCCACCAATAAATATCCCTGGGTCGCACGTTTTACCTATTTTGGAGCCGATTCCGGCCAAGGGTCGTTGATCAATGATCGAACCGTGCTCACCACTGCTACCATAGTGAGGAGCATGCCAGTCTTCTCGCAGGTAAAAGTACTGTTCAACGTTTATGACCTAACCTCGACTACTGAACAACGACTCGTGAAGGCAGTCTCCAATGTTGTCGCTCATCCACTCTTCAACTCGCTGAACATCTACGATTTCAACATTGGAGTAGTCGTGCTTGCTACACCGGTCGCTTTCACCAGCACGTTCATGCCCATCTGTCTGCCAACGCTGTTCGATTCTTACGCAGGGACTAACGGGGTAACCGTCGGCTGGGGCGCCAATACCTTAACAGGCGCAACTTCAACAGTTCCTTTAGAGGTAACAATTCCCCTCTACAGCGACCGGGAATGCACGCTATCCAACTCGAGACTTTCCTACAAAAATCTTTGCGGCGGAGTGATCAAACCAGCAGCTACCACGGCAATTAAGGCAACGTGCAAGGTATGTGATTTTAATTTCGTAATTGTCAGGAATAATCTCAAAATATGATTATTTTGTTTTAGGGTGATGGTGGAGCCGGACTTATGTATCCATCGCGGCTCGATCCAACAGTACTTACTCTGGCAGGCATCACCATTGAGGTACCGAATGAGGGTTGTGGAGAACTGAATCAACTGTCCGTGTTCAGCAAAACACAGAGTTACATCGATTTCATTATTCTCTATGGTTTTGGTTGTGGTTGTTGAATATAACATATTTAGAATTCAAAACATCATTTATTCAATAAACAGAATGCTTCATGTGAAAATTGGTAAATAGTTCTCTACAATAGTGAAAGCTTAGTTGATGCCAAGGAAAAGAATGTCCTTTTAAATTACGAAAAATCAAACTGCTCAAAGGTAATCCCTGTTCCGACAGGCTCACAGATTTTAAAAACAGACGGTCTCATATACGGTGTTCATTCATTCAACCCTAATTCAACCAATTAAAAATTGCCAGGTCGAACCCAAAATAGCTGAATCGATTCACCAATGCACAGTGGGGGGGGGGGGGGGTAAGTGGCTGGGGAATTGTCTCAAAATGGTATCTAATTCATGCAGCTAATGTCGGTTCTTCAAAAAGATCATATCGTACAGAAAAAAGTGAACGAATCGATTTGAGCCGGTTTCATTCGATATGAAGCGATATGAAGCTAACTGAAAAAGGATATGATTCACATTTCATTCAGCAACAGTGTTTTGGAAGTACCCATTTTACCTCATTTGGCCCGTAAAAGTTTATTTATAAAGGGTAGAATGAACAGTTAAAGCCTCAGTATAATAAAAAATAAATACCGTATGATTTTTTTTCTTTTTTTTTCTAAAATATTTATTTCTAGTCAAAATCTTATTATATCAACATCTTACATACACTCAGTAGCAAAAAAAAGCCGAGCAAAATTTTGCTTCCAAAAAGCGCCATGTTCAACCTTCTGTAACTTTGTCAAAACTTTGGTTGAAAATTTGACAACACTATAACCAATGTATAGACCTGATTTGTACAAAATTTCATGTTGATAAAGTTTATTAACACTATTCACTATTCTAACCCCTACTTGTTTACTTCTAGGATAAACCTGTAGCTGGACACAGAAATCCTATACATCGGTCTCCATGATGAATAGGACGAAAGTGGCCAAATTCTTTAAGATGCATTCAATTTCTTCTCGATTGAATTTAATTAAATCTTCCATCTTAAAATTCTAATAAAATAGTTCCATGTCAGGTTTATTGCGAAAAATTTACAAAATACATGTTCCAAATCTTCAAGGAAACCACAGATATTGCAATTATTGTTATTGATTTTCCTATTGACAAATAAGAACAAATAAGATCTTTGGTTCTCTTTCAGCTCTACAGAAGACTTTAGTAGTAAGTGAACTTTTGCAAGATCCCACTTGTCCATTAATGCTGGTTGGGTCAAAACGGGTTTGAACGCTAGTTCAATCAGAGGGCGATACATGTGAAGGTAAAACGTATAAGTTCATCGCAAATACTCTAGGAAGATCTGAAAATTTCGTAACTAATGACCTCAAACTAGAGGTTCCATTTCCCGACCAGTTTGCTTGTCCCGGGATTCGGGAAAAAAATTTGTTGCTTGTCCCGGGAAATCCCGGGATCCCGGGAAATTTTTCAATGTGCTTAAACACGCAATTTTTTGGTTAGGAATATGTTTTATTCATCAATAAAAAAAATCAATAGTTCAAATCAAGTAACTGGTCTTATCAATTTGCATTCGTTCTCTGAAAATACGACTTCAAGAAGCAAATGTTATTAATGCTTTCATCGGACAGTGAGGTTCGCTTTTTAGAACAGATATTTCCGGAGTTCGAAAAGATGCACTCGCTATCGGTTGACGTCGGTTTGATTGTTTTTAAGCCGCCGAAAATGATTTCAAGATTCTGGCTCAACTTACCATGTAGCTCAAAAAGTAACAGCTCTTTCGCAATTACTTTTGAAAATCAATCATTGCCGAATCAGTCTGGGACGGGTTGGCATATTCCTTTATAGCCGATTCCAGTTTTTCACGCATGCTCGATGGTGTCGATCCTGAACCGTCATGCATACAGGACAATCTAGCATTCAACTCGGCAGCATCATCATCGGTCTGTCTTTGGCAATCTTGCAACAATCGAACTCCCAGTTTCTTGATGAACACAATCATTTGCGTTTTCGATGAGCTTTCCAGTTCTGCTGGCACTTGCGTTGACAACGGAAGACCTTGAAGGAATTTCAGCGCTGTTATTATTTCCTTTTGGCGCCGTTCGTTGATTCTTTTCGTGATTGCATCGAAGAGGTCGTTTCCAACTTTGGAGTTACTTTTCTTAAGCTTCGAATACAAGAAACTCAAGCTGCCTTCCGCAGACAGCAATGTAGCATCTCGTCTTCCCAATGCTTCCGAAGCGAGTCTGATTGGCTGAAGGGCTTCCTGAAGGTTTTTTGCAACCTCGAAATGACTGTCCAACATGAGACCTGAAAGGTATATTTCGGAAAGTGTCTCTTTGATGCAATCAAAACCGCGAATGAAGTGCTCCAGCATCGTTTCAGTCGAGTTCCAACGAGTTTTGACGTCTACATACAGTTGAAGTGGTTTATGTAACATTTTCGTGACTTTTTCTTGAAGTCAGATTGTTCCGAAGAAGTGGCACACCGAAGTTGAATGACGTGACTAAGTTGGCTAATGTCACACATCTGACATCGTATTCTGCACCCAACACCAGATCTTCAGTAACCATACGTCCTTGGTTGACTTCGCTTACTCCATTGGCAGATTTCTTCAGGTATATCTGCGACTAGAGGGAAAAAGCGGTTTCCGAGTCGGATGCGTTAAAAAACTTGTTGCCTTAAATAGAGATTTATTCGGCATATATTGCCTGCAGAAAACTCGACCTCGGAATGGGAGGAGTTGCTTGTCGACGGTTATGTCTTCTGCCGGATTCAGTACTTTGCCAATTTGTTCTACAGCAAATTCTTTCTTTGAGGTTGAGGGTGAGCACTTTTGTCTAGCAGCATTCGAAATATGTTCTTGAATCGTTGTGCAGAAATAGTTGCGCGGAAAACAGGACGTCCTTACGTCTCTTGTCACAATGTATCCAACGATGAAAACTGCTGACAAAACTAAGAGTCCTAGAAGGGCGTCGAATTCCGTATCATCAACTGGTCTTCATCAGTTTCCATGAAGTCGTTTGGTTCTTGTAAGGTTGAGTAATTACGATTGGTGACGGGAATTGGTCCCGCACCCTAAAAAGATACAATCAGATGATTCAAAATCAGCAGTAAAATTAACAGTAATGTGCCAAGATGAGAACCTTGTGGCATTTGGGCTAATTACTGGTAAATTTGATTGATTTTCTATTTTTGTTCTCAAATCACACTGAAACATTCAAAAATGTCCCAACGTGCTTATAAATGAGTGAAAATGATAATCAAAGAAAGATTTGTTAATTGGATCCGTTTTGCTGATTATTTAAGCTCACGAACTCGATTACCGACCTGGTTACCGAAATTACCGAAATCTGGTAAATTCAGGTAATGGAGCTTGTGAGCTTCCAAAAACAAATAAAAACGGATCCAATTGACATAGCTTTCATTGTTTATAATTTGTATTTATAAATTTGTGATTTTTTTTTGTAAACAAGGTTGTTTTCAAAGCGAAAAATGCGGGTATTTTTAAATTAAGATTGTGTGGCCACCCTGAAAATAAAATATTGCACTACTTCCAGAACATTTTTTATCATAAAAAATAAAAATGCACACAAACATCCGATAAACAATACAATCCTCTGTCACACCTCAAACAATTTTACACAAGAAGGCTTGAAGCGATTCAAGACGGCGTTGTCAGCACCTCCGGCAATAGAAGGTGTAAAAACGGCGTCTTAAAAATATTACACCTTCTGAACGGTGTGATGCGTTTACACGGAAGGCGGTCAAGCGAGTCATAGAAGGCGTGAACTAACTACCTTCTTGGCAAGAAGGCGATGTAGGACGGTGAAGGATAGAAGGTATCCCAACGGAAGGTGCGATTAAGCCTTCTATTTTGTATGAAGAAGGCATCACGATGCCGTGTGTGTATTCAGGCCTTAAGATTTGAGCCGTCGAAAGGCATGTTTCGGTGAAAATCCGTATTTGTCCCCTCGTAAAGGGTTATCCAGGGGCATCTAGATTCCCAAGTAGCACACTACGATCATAACTAGTTGTAGTAACTTGATTATGACTTAGCAAGTCATATTTATGTTATCCCAACCGAATGGCAACAAGTGTGCTGCTAGGGTTGTCCCGGAATGGCCAATATGGCCTCTTCCAGCACAGATTCCTTGTGGTCAATCGGGTCAAAAAGGGCAGTTCTCACCAGAAACTGAAAATTGGGACTCCAACAAGCATTTTTGCTGCAAAGACTTTAACATTTGATCATATAAACTTTGGAATCCTGTTTATATCCTTGGTCAAACAGGGAACTGACGTAAATTTGTTGAACTCTAATTCGTTCAAAGTTGGGGTCGATCTAAAATTTTGAACAGCGGCTCTCGATCTCGGAGTTGCTTTTTGAAATTTTGGATCGACCCCAACTTTGAACGAAATAGAGTTCAAAGAATTTACATCCGTTCCCTGTTTGACCAAGGGCACAGCATTGCAGACTGTCTCTCGCTAACTTCTCCACTGCGTCCACCTTCACACTGGGGTGTAATCGCGATAGGTAAATCCAGCACCTAGCAGTTGATTGCGATACTGATGTTGTTGATTGGTCTGATTCCTCCAAGAAGCGGTTTGGCAACTTGTCATTATCCATCCAACGACGTTTGTCGTTATCCATCCGACGACGTTTTGTTACGCGGCGGTTAGCAGAGGCGGGAAGTGATGGCGTGGCTGAATTAATTGAGAGCTGAAAAATTTGCTCACTATGCTTGGCTAGCTCCTTTTTCAGTTCAGCGTTAGCTGCAGATTGGTTTCTAGTCATCTCATCCACAGCGTCTCCCGCGGAAGTCATAGCACACCGAAAGCGAGTTAACTTTATCAACTTCGGACAGCCAAAGCAAGTTGGGTGAGTCAGACATCTAGTGGCTGAATGGGATCTCATACCAGAAGAAATTCTGTGGGCAGCATACCATGCGTTTTCTTATTGTCTGAACCACGTCATTCCCCTGAAGCAGGTCGCTTCTCTGAAGCAGGTCACAACTTCGAACTCATACAAGTTGTGAAACGCTAAAAGTTGACAACATCTTCCAGCACGGATAAAAACCGCAATGTTGAAAATAGTGATGTAGGCTTCCTAGACAATACCCAGACACTGAAACCTCTATGCCTGCTGTATACACTCGGGAAACTCTTGGCAAGGATTATATTTATTCTGACGAAATGTACCGAGAGCGAGCTTGTGCGATCAAAGTGCTGTTCGGATTCTGGCAATGAAGATAAACGGTGAATGCGAACCGAATCGAGTAGGCCGAGAAGTCGTTCAGAGGCAATTGTAATTGTAATTACGAACCATAGGTCGCAAACAATGTGGTTAGTCAGAAAGCCCTAAATAAATTTTTTAAAATGTACGAGCTCACAAAACAGCTAATGATAACACTAAGCCTAGCCAGCTCAATTTCAGCGGCGGGATTGTTCTTTTTGAGGCCTTCTCTATGGCAGTTCTAAATGTATGATTGAGCCGATCATTATATTATTTTTTTCAACAATCCAGTCTTTGTGTTCCCTTAGAGCATCCGTACCGGGCGCAACTATCTGGGCGACTAAAATACTAGCGCATCGGGCTGTCATTTTAGTTTAGTCACTCAATCTCACACCGGTCGCTACTATATTTTGTTACCGTGTTCTGTATCGGTCGCTGCTAGACTAGTGCTCCATCATCAGTTTGACAGATTCGGTGATTTGTCATAAACATAGTCAATTGCGATGGCTTTTTCTTCGTGATTTCTCTTGGAGAGACGTTCGGTTGGCATGAAAAAACCATTGGTTACAGTGGTCTCTCTGGAAACCACAGGGGTTTGGTACAAAAATATAAATGTCCTTTACTATAAGTTTCGCCAAATCACCCCAGAGGTTCCTGGAGGGGCCATTGTGGTAAATTATTCATTTCATGCCTACCGAAGGACTCTCCAGGTGAATTCAAAAAGAGCTGTCTCACGATGTGGTTTGGTGCAAAAACACAAATGTCCATTCCTACAGGTTCCCCCGGGGCACCTCAGAGGTTCCGAGAGAGGCCAATGTGGCTAATAGTTCTTTTTAGGCCTACCGGAAGTCTCATGAAGAAAAAAAAACATGAAGAAAAAACCGTCGCACCACGTGGTTTGGCGCAAAACATCTCCTACAGGTTCCCCCGGAACACCCCAGAGGTTGCCAGAGCGGCCATGGTGGCTAATGGTTCTCTTTGCCAACCAAAAATGTATCCAGGAGAAATCATAAAAAAAGCCATCACATGACCGTATTGATAAAAGCAATAATTTTCTTTAAATCAAATTCAAAATTTTCCCCTTATCCTGATTGCGTAAACAAAAATAAACAACAAACCAATCGAAGATTTTTTACAATTGACCTCTCTCGCGCCACTATAGCGTTGCTAAATTTGAGCGCCTGATGCTTTCCGATAGTCGCGCCACAATTTTTCTAGCGCTTTTAGTTGCGCCCGATACGGTTTGAAGTGATGGTGAGGACAATCAAATATAGTTTAGTCGCGCACCGGTACGGGTGCTCTTAGAGTGGCAAATCTTCCACTCTACAGCGTCGTTGCTTGTGAGTGGTTTAGTTTTCAAACTAAATTCAACCAGTAGCGCTTTGACTTACCTTATTTTTACTTTTTCCCTCACCGATGATGTTGAAAAAATCAGTACTTACGGTTCCTCTTATGCCATAAGCTTACAAACGTATGTTTTTACAAAGAGCAAAGGGAATTTCTCATTGAATAACCAAACAACAACAAGCTTTAGATCACAACAGTAGAGATACAGACATATTGTTTCCTCTCAATAATCTACTACCTACGACATAAGTGAAAGTCTTCGTGAGCTTGTAAATTGAGTCCTATTCAGTGTAATTGCAGATATGAAGGCACATTCGAAACTGTCTCCTAATGCGAGATAGTCCAAGCATTTTACTTCTTCTTGGTGGGCTGCTTTCCAGAACCGCTGGGCCCGGCTTCCAGCCAGAACGTTTCCATCTCTCCCTTTCCCTGAAAACATGCGTTCCGCCTATTAACAACCTAGATCAAAAAACTAACCATTTATTATCTTACTTTCACGGCCACTTTTCCGCGGAATGTCAGTTTAAAACCAAACTTCTTAAGCTTATTGGCCGAATATCCGGACACCTGGATCTTGTTAATATCGCTGCTGCTCTCCATTCTGGATGACGTATTGACCGTATCCCCAAACAGACAGTAGCGTGGCACTTTCAACCCGACAATTCCGGCCACGATCGGTCCGGTGTGGAAACCGATTTTCACTCCAACTCCCGGCAGGTTTAGATCGATGATGCTCTCGAGCATCTTCAATGCCAGATCGGCCGTGTGCTCTACGTGGCAAGGATTAGCATCTGGCGCACCACTTACCGCCATATAGACCTTGCCTACTGTCTCAACCTTGTACGCCATCGGTGACTGTATTATCTCGTCGAATGCGGAAAAGGCCGCATTCAACGTGTTCACTGTCGTCATCGCGTACTTGATCGAGTCATCGGACATAAGCGATTCCTGAATTTCTGCAAACAGAACAGTTACTTCCTCAAAGCTCTGGCACGTCTCCAGAGGATTCTGCCCTTCTCGCAGCCGTTCAGCTATCGACCTTGGGATCATCGAGTACAACAACTCGTCACCCTGCCGTTTCCACGAATCGGCCAAGGCCAATGACGTTTCCAGCTCTTCAGCTCGCTTTTCCTCACGCTCACACATTAGATCAAGCCGGGAGTTGTGTGAAAATCCCGAGAAAACCATCTCCCTGCTGAGACCGTGCGTGTTCAGATCATTGAGATATAATCCTACCTCTCGCAGTTCTTCCAAGTTGTTGATCCTGAAAATGCAACAAATATTAAACCCAACCTGAAACCGCCAATAATCTCACGTCCATACAGAGGGCTGCAGAGAAACACCAGCGAATTCAAATCCTTAATGTACCGCATCTCGCCTTTTAACAGAATATTTCTTAGGCCCTGGGAACCTCGACGAGCCATTGATATCAAGTTGGACGGATCATCCGGTTCCGGCTGAGCCGGCTTCAGGTCGGTTGAAGCAGTTTCGGCCGATCCATTAACCGTTGTTCCTTTCAGCAGTTGAATCTCAAAGTTCACCGTTTGGAGTCGTTTCATCTGTAATTAATCAACGAAACAATGCAGGGTTATTAATCCATGTGAGATTGTGAAAAGTGACTTACGTTATCCCAGGTGAACGAAATTCCCGTTGGCCGGCGGAGCTTAAAGTGTTCAGTGACCTTAGAGCCCATCAGTTCGGACGGTGAGCGATTCGTGTTGTTGAGAATCCACGATTCGATGAGTTTCTCGCCGGCTGCGGTTATGCGCATCTGCTCGTTGAGGATTAACGCGAACGGGAACAGCTCCAGCAGCACACTGCTGCTCACCGGAGCCAGCTGAAGCTGTGATGGGTGAGCTGTGAGATGAACTCGTCGTTGCATCTGTGTATGGAAACAACATTTGATAAGGTAGATATTGATTCGAAGTTAAATCAATATGTCGGTCTCTTATGTCATATAAAATTAGTTCAATGTACTTTGATAATCACCCGAATAGGTGCGAATGAAATACTCACGTAGTCCTTGTTGTCAAAGTCCAGCCGATACTTAACAATCACCATCTTCAGCCCTCCCTGTATAGAAATCGGCCCAGTCGTTCCACCGGGCACATCGTTCTGGCTCTCCAGTACCTTAATCGTGACATCCATATTGTACAGCTGTTTGGCAATCTCCATCAGCTGGCCACGAAGATACTTGGAGAACCCGGATCGAGTGCTCCTGTAGACCAGCACCGCGCCGTTCTCGTCCACTTCGATCAGCTGCATAGAGGGACTTTTCATCTTACGGTACGTGAACCGCATCTGTAAATGGATGTTATCCACCGAATGAAGGAAATCGCAAAAATATCTCCCGGTGGCTTTGATCAGCTCATCATATCCGAAGTTACTGAAGAACCGAACGAAGCACCGACCAAAAAATACCATAAAATCATCGATACTTCGTCCGGTAATTGCCGATAATGCTGCCGCCAGATCCGGAATAAGGCTATCCGGATATTGCTGAATAAATAGAAATCGAAAACGAAACTGTTATAACCACCCGTAAATCCAGTAAACATTCCGCATTACGCCCAATATGTATGCAAAAGGCTCCGAGCAACACACGAGCTGCTACGGGTTGATAAAGCTGTCACTCACCTGGTACGTGTTGAACACGGTAAACTTGCAGCCGGTCGTGTTTAACGCTTGCTTCCATACAAGATCGCCATACTCGAGCTTAATGGATTGGTGGGTAAGAGCGAGAAAAAATAATAAAATTAATTTGACACTTTCGTCCCACGGACGGGTTTTAAATGCGATACAAAAAAAACATGTACACACACGAATATGAGCGATGCTGATGTTGACTGGTCTTTGGCCAATCTAGTGAGCTGTGCAATGTGCGTTTGGCTTCGATGTAGCGGAAACGGATGAAGCGGAGGTGTAAAGCCTGCTGCGGTGAACAACGTATGCCTTTTTTCAGATAATTGGCTTT